>CAJHQP010006849.1:0-35757 GCA_905132765.1 Moricandia arvensis | reverse complement strand
TCAGATGGACTTTTAATCTGCGATTAAATCTTACTCGCAGCTCCTTTCATGTCCCACGGATCTTCTAGTCTTATGGCTTAGCCATTACGTGGACATTTTAATATATATTGAGTCATTGACCCAAACACATACGAACCACTTTGTTTCATGTCTTTTGTTCATTCAGGACATTATCACTTCGTATGTACCAATGGCTTTATCCATTGTAGCCAATCTTTGATCACAAGGAATCCATACATCTTTTATATGCTTACATGACTGATCTGAATTGTTCTTATAGAACTTTTCTGCTAAGCTTTACTTAGTCTATGCAGCTGCATTGTTTCATTTAGAGAATTTCTTTCTCATCTTTCTTATCTCTTTTGTGGTACCTTAATCTTTGTTTATCCAGTGAACCATATGCTACTTTTACATACTTTAATCTATGACCAGACTTTGTCAAATTTGTAGCCTCCACCACATTGGAGTATATCTCTTTATAAACTTTTCTTAATCTCTGTGAGTATCCTTGTGTTATCAAGCCATGCTTGAATGTTCTATTATCTCACGATTTTCTTACAAGAACTTTTATTCATCACTGGTTTGTCTGATGGCGTTTCTATGGCCAATACGCCCATCACTCTTTATTTATATTCTACCCCCACGGTTTCTTTTTATCTTTATGAGTACTCTTACGTGGGTTCATGATCCTCGCATATATCTCTATGGTCAAGTGCTACTTATCTTGCGCATTTTTATATCATTGGTATCGATACCCTTTCTGCGTTCCATTGTATTCCAGACATGATCCAATTGGTTTGAGATCTTGTTATCTAGGACCTTCAATACCTAGCAGCTTGGCGTCCCAAGCTACATGGTCTGGTACCTTAGATGTTTCAGCTGGCCAGCCTTATCTCTATGTCTGGTCTGGTTTCCCTATTGACCTCGGATTTCATATTTTATGCACCTTTTCTCTTTTCCGAGGTTCTTTTTCTTATGGAACATATTGTTCTATCTATAGTAGACTCTGTAGCAACTTGTTTGTGTCTCTTCTAGGACATCAAATTCATTTGGTGCTGAGCTGGTATGACCTTTTTCTTTTCTTTCTCGGGTCTATGTGTCTGGCATCTAATTTAGCTAGCTTTGCATAATCTTTCTTTCTTTGACGTCTTAAATCATATTCTCAAGTCGAGGATCTTGCCAAGACAATGATGGTCTTATCATATCCAGCTTATATCTTTCTCCTTTTGATGTTGGATAGTGGATTCATATTATTCAATCCGTGTATCTGGCCACAATCTGATCACCCATATTTGGCTCAAGGTTTCTTTAAAACTTGTGGGAGAAAAACAAACTTATCCAACATATATTCCCAATCCTCTTCAGAGGTTCCATCTTAGACGGCACATTTGTTTGTGGTGGTTTGTTTAATAAAATCTCAAGATGGTATATGTCTGGCTTTATGACCCGTATTCATTCTGAGATGGGAATATCTATGCTTACTTATATGGCCTGATGCATACATTGCATTGTACATGTAAATTCATAATGTACCTAAGCATTAGGCTGGACGTGGATTTTGTACCACCAAGAGATCTTGAATCTCTAAGCCTTTTATGACATGGTTACAACCTATGTTGCACGAATTTGATGTATGGTCATGTATCATTGGGTTTAATCCTCACTCCCCCTCATGAACATACTCATTTTCCGTGATGCTCAGGACAATAAAGCCTAATGAGTTTCCCTTGTGTACATGTTACACAACGTGAGATCTTATGGGATAACTCTGGTGCCTTTGCAATAGCAATCATGTTTAGACCTGGACGGCTAATCCAGTCATGCCATTAAGTGTAATTTCGTGGTATACCTATTTGGGTATCCATGGCTCTTTTTGCCTCTTAACATACTGATCCTTAGCATAGTTTAGATCAGTAGAGTACATAAGTATAGTTCTGGGCGGTTTTTATTTCAAATCTTTCGTAGGAATCCTATTTTTTTCCTTTCTTACCCATTGTTTCTCATTTGGGGAAACCATTTATACTTAATCTTTATAATTCAATGGGTCTCATGGGTGAATATAGATCATTTGGATCTCTCTAGCCCTTTAGGCATTGCCTTGGCCATAGTTATTTTAACTAGGCAACTATACTCTTTAATCTTTTGTACTCATCTTAAAGTATGAATCATATTTTCTATAATATAAGCTTTATTAATTTTCGTTTTTTTTTTTTTTTTTTTTTTTTTTTAAATTTTTTCGAAATTTTTCATAAATAGGTGCTTTGTATTATAATAATAATAATAATAATAAAACTTATTCATTTCATAATATAAAGTTTAAAACAAAGCACCATATGGAATAAAAAAAAACGAAACATAAAGCTTAAAAAAAAATCAGAATGTCTAAAGGCTTAAACAATAGCCGGCCAGTCCATAATAACACCTTGGACATGGCTTACATTGATTTTCTATTCAATGTATAGACCTATCTCATCATCTATATGAGTCCACCCGATTTTTCTTTTCTTAGCTTCTTCAGCATTGCCGTATATCGCCTCACATGCTAGGTTCTCAGAATGTATCATGAGTTTGTCAAGTTTATTGAGGTTGTATTTCCTTTTCTGCTTCTTTTGCTCATTTGCCAAAAGGTATGAGAGAAGGTCGTAATAGGTTGTGAAACCTTTAGCCTTATGTGATAACAAAACTTCCTTTGAATGGAATGTGTCACGAGTTTTGTTTAACAAATCATTGTTTGTTATCACTTCACCACATAGTCTAAGACCATAAGTGATTCTCATAAGAGCAGAGTGATAGTCATCCACAGATTCATAATCCTGGAACCTCAGAGCTTTCCATTGTTTTTCTGATTCATATAACAATGGCTCAAAGAACATGGTGTTCAATTTTGACCAGAGATCATAAGGATCGTTGATATGGCTGCACTCATCTTTTAGATCCTCCACGAGATGCTTTCTCATTATCAAAATAGCTCTACGCCTTTCGCATGCAAGGGTGTCATTGCCAAATTTGATGCACTTCCCGAGTCCTTTAGACTTCAAATCGGCTGAAGTGTTCATCGCCCAATCAAGGTAATTGTCTCCATTGAGATCAAGGGCATTGTAATCCGAGTGATGGAGTCTCGACATCTGAATTTAGTAATAGATTCATACTTTTAGATATAATTATATTATTATTTATTTGTATATACTTTATATACATAGGGAGGTATATATATTTTCTTTATTATATATAAATAATTTTATAAATATATATATATATATATTATTATTTTATTTTATTTTTTAATATATAATATCTTTCTATATATATTTTTCTTTTATATATATATATATATATATCTTATATATATAGGTTTATTTTTTTTTCATATATATACGGATATTTATATTTTAGCATATATCTTATAATATGTTATTAGAGTATAAATCAAAACGTATATATATTGTGGGTTTCAAAATCGAGTACTTTAAAGAAACCGTATGGTAATGTAAAAGTTTACGAATGCATGCAGAAGAGAAAAAAAAAACACGTATGCATGTGAATAAATTATCGTATGCATGTGAATAAAAACCGGACCAAAATTATGTGTAAAACCGAACCGGATAACAACATGTTATAGTGGATTGAATAGGTTAACCGAATTAGGTATACAAAACCAGATTAAAAATGGTTAGGGTTTGTTTTTTTTTTTCTTAAAAAAATGATATCTTGTGGAGGAAGAAACATCTTCTTCTCCAAACTCCATTAAAGTCCATTAGAAGAACTCGGTGGAGAATGATCACAAGGGTGGAGAAGACAAATACGCAAGTTCAGATAAGCAAATAACAATGTGCATACAACATGTGAGCAAGACGATTTATTCAAGATCAAAACATTCATGTAAACACACAAAATCTCGGGTTTTAAAACAAGTAAAGCACAAGCGTGGCGATCAAGCAAATCAAGGTTCATAAAATAGGCAAGGGTGTTGATGATGAAAGGGGATGAACAAAGCGAATTCAAGGTTCATGATGAATCGAAACTTATAAACAAAACGAAGTTTATAAGCTCTCGGGTATAATAAAATATGTCATGCATGATTCAAAACGATTAGGGTTTACAAAACTATGATCGGTTCGAGTTCATGACAATACAAGTTCTCGGTTTCATGTGAAATAAACGACAATGCGAGATGAGATGCGATTTAAGCCATATAATCGAGAGTTTTCAAGGCTCTGTTTTTCAGTTTTAAAAAATAACGCGTGATGAAGTAAACAAAACAGAGCACATAGCAAGAAGAGTTTATAACAAGACAAGGCTTTTCGGTTCAGTTCTAAGGTCTCGGTATATCAAGTTACAAGCTTCAGTTCAAGATCAAGCCGGTTTTTAAGACAATGTCGAGACGAGTTCATGGTGATACGAGCAAACAATGTCAATTTTATATGTTTCACAGTTTACGAATTTGATGTATGCGTTTTAAGATTCAACAAGTACCAGTTCAAGCGATTGTAATGAATAATAACAAGTGATCAAGTTCGAGTTCTAACAAAAAGGTAGGCTAACATGAGTCATACGATCTATATGAAAAACAATGATCAAGTTCTCCGGTTTACAAGCTAAGCTGTTTATGCGGTTCATAAAAACGGATCCAAGCAAGCATCATATAGTCTCGGGTTTAAAGTTTAATTCGTTTAGTCAAGCAAACAATTGTGGAGTTCGAGTTCTAATAAAACATGAATCATACGCAAGTCATGAAGTTATCAAGTGAACAAACAAGCCAAGTGATTTGATACTAGTTCTCAAACAATACGATCTCATGAAAAGAAATAAACTATCAAGTTCTAAAACAAAGCGAGTTCATGTTCTTAACGATCAAGTCGAGCTCTCGGTTTTAAGTAAAACGATTCATGTAGTTTTCAAGATGGGTTCTATACGGTTTGTTTTGAATTCAAACACTCAGATTAACCAAAAAATAAGATCATAACAAGCAAAGCAATCTTCAAGCTCTCAGTATAAAGCGAAGCAAACAATCATACGATCTCAAACTTTATAGTTCTCGGGTTTATGGTGAGTTCAAGCTCACGGGATTCAAACGATCGGTACCATGCGGCTTGCATGAGTACCTAGTTTAAGGTCTTAATGTTTTAGATCTAGTTTTAGGTTTAGATCTTTACCTTAGGTTTTATTTGTGGGTTGAACGGACCACCGAGAGACGGATAGGAGACCGCGAACAGAAACACCAGTCCGTCTAGGAGAGAGAGAGAGCTTTTCCGGCGTGTAGGAGAGAGAAGTAGTTCGCCGGCAGTGAGAGAGAGAGAGTCGGAGCTAGGGTTTATTTTAGCTAGGGTTTCAGGGAAAGCGGTCGTGCTGATAACGTGTTGTGGAAGGATGTTTTCTCTCATTCATATCTCATCATATTTATACAAGATCATAGACCGTCATAAGGAATAGGATAAACACTATCCTATGATGATAAGGATAACTATGAAATAGAGATAATGACAAGTCAACCTAATATTTATCCTAACAAGAACTAAATAAAGGGAACCTATTATCAAATTTTCACAAAACAAAACGAATATAATTTTCCATGCCAGTAAGAAAAAAAGAACAGAAAGCAATTTCTTCTTTAAAAAATCCAAGCTCCTTGTGGATGCTGTTCCTTCCCATTATATATCCCTCGGCCTCTCTCTAATTTTTCTCCCTTTCTCTCTCTATTTTTTCTCTCCTTCTCTCCATTCCAGTTCATAGCACATAGACTCATTTGGTACATTGTCTGTGTTGTCTATCTCAAACCACCATTAGTCCTTTACTTCAGTAAAGGTACTCTCTTTCCCTTACTCTACACATCTAATTTAGACACAAACATAAATTCTCTTGAACAAAGACATCTTGTACTAATCACTATTACTGTCATTTCTCTAATTTTCTTGATTTTGCAGGCTAAGAAGAAAACTTTTCTTTGTACACTTTTGATTGTCTTCGTCATTGGAACAGTAATTTTCTCTTTGATATGCTTTCTCTGATTTTCTTCTCTTTTTTTTTTGGTGCGTGTGAAGAAGATTTGATACAAGTGTCATTCTCAAAAAAATTGTTTTAGGGTTTTTATTTAATTTTGTAGCTTCAAAACCCCCAAAAAGACATGAACAACAACAAGACTTTCAGTACTACTACTACCACCATCAATGAAGACTACATGTTATTCCCTTATACTGACCATTATTACTCACTACCATTACTCCCTTGCTCTTCTATTGACGACATCTTGATTCACTCCAACTCCAACACATCAAACAATCATCTTGACCACCATCATCAGTACCTACAAGCACCTTCTCCTTTTTCTCACTTCGAATCCGTCCTGGATTTTGCCTTACTCGCCTCTTTGTTCCCACCAAACAATGGTCATAATGATAACCATCATCATCCTTCATCATTTCTTCCCTTGAACAACCCTGTTGGAGAATCTCAACTCATAGAAGGTTCCAAGAAAACCTCACCTTCTCAAGACCCAAAAATGAAAAAAGTCAAGAAACCAAGCAGAACGGACCGGCACAGCAAGATCAAAACGGCGAAAGGGACACGAGACCGTAGGATGAGACTCTCGCTAGATGTCGCCAAAGAGTTGTTCGGCTTACAAGACATGCTTGGATTCGACAAAGCTAGCAAAACCGTTGAGTGGTTGCTCACACAAGCGAAACCTGAGATCATAAAGATAGCGAACAGCCTTTCTAATCAGTTTAACCTCGGTCGCTTCAGCAGCTGCGAGGAGCCTCAAACCAGTAATTATACATTGTTTTATAGTCTTAAGTCTACTTAACTAAGTTTCCATCTTTTATGAAAAGTCTTGGTCTTCTTCATGCTTAAATAATTTGACATTGTAACTTTGGAAATTACTTAAGGACCGGCGTTAGGATTGATGGACACATCGTCTGATCTATGCGAACTTCCATCCATGTGGACAGTCGAGGACAGAGGCAGCAACACTAACACAACCGGTACGTATGTTAGCCCTTGCTTAGTATTGTACAATTATATAGTTAATTTCAGTTCTTTTTAAATCAAGAAGGTTATAAAAAGAGAAAATATTTGTAGTTTAACACAATGTTTAAGAAATTGTTAAACTGTAAGTATGCTTTTTTTTATATAGAATTAGTGCTTGTAGCAATAATTTTAAATATTTGTTTCGCTTATAACCGATTTGTTTGTTTAAACACCGGTTAAACCAACTTTTAGAATATTGATTTTACATATTATGTATTCATCGATATGTTTGTATTACAAACAAAAGGAAATAAGATGGATGTGAGATCGGTGAGAGGGAAGAGAAAGATGTTGCAACCGCTAACGCCCATTCTGAAGAAGTTGTCAAAGGACGCGAGAGCGAAAGCAAGAGAGAGAGCGAGGGATAGAACAAAGAAAAAGATGATGAAGAGAAGAGCACAAGTGAATGTTGTGGAAGAAGAAGCTCATAATCATCATGATGAAATAGTAAAGAATATTAAAAGCAATGTGAAGGCGACGCCCTGCGAAGAAAAGATCCAAGAACTTCTTTGCAAGAACGATCGTTTTGCAGTTTGCAACGATCTTGTGGTGGATAATAAAGAGCACATTTCAGACGGATCTTATAATATGATCAACAAATTCAATTCATCATTTCCAATGCTTGATCACCATCGCAGCCAATGGGGCAGCTAGTTCCATAGAGGTACTTCATTCTATATCTACTAGTCACATTTGTTAACATCTTAAGACTTTTTTTATTGGTTTCTAGTATATTCAAGTTTTGTTGGCGATCTCAGGTCCCAATATACCAACACCAATTAATTAATTTTATATAATCAGATTAGGAGTTTGGTTATTAATCATTACCATATATAGATTGATAGGCGCCGTTTTTTCGGTTGACCAATTTTATGTGTTTGTCAAATTAATTGTTTGGTTATATAACTTGGCTATATAACTTGCAGCAGCAGCAGTTTGTTGATCTTCACCAGTTCTTGGGGAAACCGAGAGACCTCAACTACCATAGTATGTGCTGATATCGCTTTATCTTTACTTTCTCAAGTTAATAATATTTTGTTGCCAGAATATGTGTGAATCCTAAGTTCATATGAAGTCTTGTTCTTCATTTTAATGTCACATTTATCAATTAATTAATACCTATTATATAAATTTTTTTGTTTTTATAGTTGGAATGGAACATTGACTATGATTTGCATAGCTTTTAAACGTATTTTTGTTAATATAATATATGCATGTTGAGTTTGTCGGCTATCGTCTGTCTTTAGGAATACAAAAATTGATAAAATCACAAACAAAAATTGTGGAAATTTGTAAGTTGGTAGTATTCATATTTTTCTATTTTATAAATGTATTTGATATTATTACAAATATTTTATTTATATAATTTTAATTTAGTGCTATATATTGTGTAACTCTATAATTTTTTTTTATATTTCTTCTTCAACACTATTAATATATAGTGATTTGTTTAAAACATTTTAATTTGTTATTAATTTTTATTACTTACTAATATATTTTCGAGTTAGATACAATAAAATAAACATATGAAATAATCAAATAAAGAATCTCTTTCAAAATATGTTTTTTTCTTTAATTTATACATTTTGAATATATATATATTTTAAATTTTATTTATTTATATTATTTAAAAGAAATCTATTTAATATGTATAAGAAAATATACTTTAACATATATCATTTTAGTGTTTTACGAAATTTATAAGTAAAAACACTGGTTTGTTTAAATAATATAGACCTATTTTAGTAAATTTTATACATAGTAGTATCTATCATATTATTTTATTAAAATTTATTGATATATGATATTTTTGGATGTTATGATATTAAGTTTCATTTTAAAAAATTAAGACTTCATTGCGTTAAAAAAAATTTCCAACATATTTTTTATAATTAAAACAAAAATAAATTTAAAATTAAAATTTAATTTGTCATTAATATTTTAAGTGAGTTGCTAAAATACCATAGTTTTCTATTGACATTTTTTAAATAGTATATGAATTAAAGTTTATTATATATTATTATATTTTTGTATACAAACATTTTAAATAATATATTGTTGAGAGTTTCAATATAAATAAAAAATTGTAGATATATAAGTTTAACATATGTTAATACATTTATTTTTTATAAATCTATTATACAATTTATGAATTTTAGCCTATTTTAATGATGAATGATGATTTATTTAAATGAAAAACTTTACAATTTAAAATTTGTTAATTTACATATTTAATATAATTTTATCATATTTAATTCATGTAACACTTCTATTTTCATATAATCCAGAATATATTTATAGAATTTATAAAAAAGTAGAATTTTTATTTTCTTGTTTATAATAAAATTTTAGTTAACATTGATTTATAATAATATTATATAACTAATTATGAAATTTATTAGTGTATTATTTTATAAAAATATTTAAATTCTTAAGTAAGATTTTGTTAGATTCTTTCTCAACAGATTTTGTTAGATTCTTTCTCAACAGATTTTGTTATAATTAAAAAATAAAATTCAAATCTTTAGTTGGTTTATTATTGATGTAAATAATTAAATATGTCATATTAACTAATTTTTGAAATGGTCTAATTACTATTTGTTAATAGTAGATAAAATTTTAAAATTTGTTAATTTACCTATTTAATATAATTTTACCATATTTAACTAATGTAACACTGCTATTTTTATATAATAGAGAATATATTTATAGAATTTATAAAAAATAATGTAGAATTTTATTTTCCTGTTTTATAACAAAAACTTAGTTAAATTGATTTATAATAATATTAGATTACTAATTAAGAAATTTATTAATGTATAATTTTAAAAAAAATATTTAAATTTTTAAGTAAAATTTTGTTAGATTATTTCTCAACAGATTTTGTTATAATAAAAAATAAAAATTATAGTTTGTTTTATTAATTTACCAAATTTATATACCCATTGAAATTAATTAATTTAAATATATTATTTTAAATGATATTGGGAGAATATGTAAATAAGAAAGAAATGGGATGAAAATATGTAAATAGAAGAAAATATTTAATCTGCTATCCGTGTTTCCAAACATTTTTTCATTTAGTCTAATATCTATGTTTCCAAACATTCCAATTTTGTACTTGATTTCTAATAATATAAATGTTAGTTAATAGATAAGTCACAACATGTTCAATAGGTCCAAATTAAAAATATGCCACGGTAAATTTCAAATAGGACTCTGTTTTAATATAATAGATGACAAGGTGATACAAGAGAACTCTTGAATCTAAGTCTGCATAATGCAAATTCTACCTAAGAATCCCAAAAAAAAAAAAGATAGAAAAGACCCTTAGATAACAGACTAAGACTTATCTGTTAGGAAATACGAGGCAAATTTTGTGGGAAAAAAATCAAAATTTGTGGGAGCGGGAAGAAAACACACAAAATTGTTAACAGAATTCGGCCAATCTTGCCTACGTCTCCGGACCTGCTACAGGTCTTTTATTATTAACCCGGGAGAATTTACAAAGCTCTCAACTCACACCCGAAAAAAAAAAAGTTTTTTTTTTTTTTTTTCTTCACGAAGAAGTTCTTCTTCTTCTCTTCTTCCTCTCTCTTTCTCTTTGGATTTTGGGATGGTTCTTCTCCTCACCATAAGCATGGTATTTATAGGAGATCATGAGGGTGGTAGATGGCTCACAATCTTTGAAAAAATGAGCCAGCAAATTTGACTCGTGCACTCTTTTGTTGACATTATTGGAGCCAACATTTTTTACTTGTGCATTCTTGCCACCGTCCTTCACCAACCTTCAATTATCACGTGCTTTACAATCTCCCACTTGAAGACTGATTTCAATCTGTCTTCACACCTTGATCAATATAGCAGGTCTTCTCAGCTTGTTACTCCAACAAGCCAACTGAGGTTTCACACAACCTCAGCTTCTCACACGGCACGACCTTCGTCAGCATGTCTGCCGGATTCTTACTTCCTGGGATCTTCTCAAGCACCAACACTTCATCTTCTAACGCTGATCTGATGAAATGATATCTCCGATGTATGTGCTTCGTCCGAGCGTGGTAAACCGGATTCTTTGCCAAATCGATGGCACTCTTACTATCACAGTACAACACACTTTTCCCTTGGTCATGGTCCAGCTCTTGTAGAAAAGACTGTAACCATATCATCTCTTTTGTTGCCTCCGTAACCGCAACATACTCAGCTTCACAGCTTGATAGAGATACAATTTTCTGCAATTTTGAAACCCAACAAATTGCAGTACCGCCAAAAGTGTATACATATCCAGTTGTGCTCTTCGTGCTGTCAATGTCACCTCCATTGTCAGCATCAACATATCCCTGCAATCCCGTCTCAGACTTCGTGAAACATAGTGAAAGGCTTGGATTTCCTTTCATGTATCTGAAAATCCACTTGACGGCTTCCCAATGTTCCTTTCCTGGATTGCTCATAAATCTGCTGACGACTCCCACTGCATGTGCAATGTCTGGCCTTGTACATATCATCACGTACATTAGGCTGCCTATAGCAGAAGCATATGGAACCTTATCCATATATTCCATCTCGTCTTCCGTCTTTGGAGACTGATCTCTGGATAACCGAAAATGACTTGCCAGCGGAGTATTGACTGGCTTTGCGTCATCCATGTTAAACCTCTTGAGGACTTTCTTCACATACTCCTCTTGTGATAGCTTAAGACCCTCCTTGCTTCTACTGATTCTCATCCCTAGAATCTGTCTTGCTTCTCCAAGGTCTTTCATCGCAAACTCTTCCGAGAGTTTCGTCTTCAAGCTATTGATCTCATGCAAGTTTGCTCCTACTATCAGCATGTCATCCACATATAGGAGCAATATCAAGTAGGACTCTTGAACCTTCTTGAAGTAACAACAGTGGTCAGCTTCACACCTCAAGAAACCAACGCCTTTAATAAAGCTGTCGAACCGCTTATACCACTGTCTTGGAGCTTGTTTCAAGCCGTACAAACTCCTTTTCAGCTTGCAAACAAGGCTTTCTTTCCCTTTAACTTCAAAGCCTTCGGGTTGCTTCATATAAATTTCCTCATCCAAATCACCGTGAAGAAATGCCGTCTTCACATCCATCTGCTGAAGATGCAGCTCTTCTTGTGCTACCAGCCCAAGAACCGTTCTGATGGTCACCATCTTGACTACAGGGGAGAAGATTTCAGTGTAGTCAACGCCTTCTTTTTGTTGGAATCCCTTCACAACAAGCCTCGCTTTATAGCGCTTACTCCCATCAGGTTCTTCTTTTATTCGGTAGACCCACTTGTTATGCAGTGCCTTTTTCCCCTTAGGCAAAACTGCTAACTCCCACGTGTGATTGGATAACAATGAGTCCATCTCGTCGTTCATTGCAAGCTCCCACTTGATCGACTCATCCACTTGCATAGCCTCTTCATAACATTCATGCTCTCCTCTGTCTGTGAGCAGAATGTAGTTGAGCGATGGAGAAAATCTTACAGGCTTTCTGATGACTCTACTTGACCGTCGTAACTCCGTGATAGGTGTATATGGGACCATTTCAGAATCATCACTCTCTTCAGCCTCACCACTCTCGTCTTGAGAGATTTATTCTTCTGCTGTTGGGGTATCCTGTGGCAACCCTGGTGTCAGGATATCATCTAAGTCAACAGCTCCAGGCTCTTTCCTCTCCGAGCCTTCTCTTAGCTTATCCTTGTACAACGCTTCTTCGTTGAACACAACATTCTTGCTGCGGATGATCTTCCGATTTTCATCGTCCCAAAACCGGTAACCAAACTCCGTGTCACTATAACCGATGAAGTAACACTTCTTAGACTTCGAGTCAAGTTTACTTCTTGCAGCATCGTCAATGTGAACATAAGCTAAGCATCCAAACACCTTTAGATAAGAAAGGTTTACTTTCTTTCCACTCCAAGCTTCTTCAGGGATCTTAAATCCCAATGGCACCGACGGTCCTCTATTTATTAAGAAAGCTGCGGTACTGATTGCATCTGCCCAAAACGTCTTTGGCAATCCACAGTGCAATCTCATGCTCCTTGCACGCTCATTCAAGGTCCGGTTCATCCTTTCTGCTATTCCATTCTGTTGAGGCGTTCCAGGAATAGTCTTCTCCATCTTGATTCCGTTATCAGTGCAGTATCTTTTGAATTCGCCGCTGATATACTCACCACCATTATCAGACCTTAGACACTTCAACTTGAGATTTGTCTCAACCTCAACCATGGTTTTCCATCTCTTGAAAACCGAGAACACTTCAGACTTGTTCTTCATGAAGTAAACCCACACCTTTCTTGTGGAGTCATCAATAAAGGTCACATAATAGTACGAACCTCCCAGCGATGCAATAGGAGCGGGTCCCCACACGTCAGTGTGCACCAGCTCTAACTTCTCAGATTTTGGCTCTCTTCCTCCTTTCAAGAAACTAACTCGTTTCTGCTTTCCAAGGACACAACTTTTGCACATCTGATGATCCACCGTCTTCAGATCTGGAAGAGCACCATTTGCCACCATGAGTTTCATCCCATTCTCACTCATGTGCCCTAATCTGCAATGCCACAACTTGGTTTGTTTGGCATCCTCGACAACAGCAACAGTGTCTTGATAGCTCGTCGTCATATAGAGAGTGCCTCTTTTATGACCTCTAGCAACCACCATGGAACCTTTCTTGACTCTCCAGGCTCCACCATCAAAGTTGACATCGTGCCCCGTGTCATCAAGTTGACCTACCGAGATTAGATTTCTCATCAACTTTGGCACATGTCTGACCTTCGTAATCTTCCACACCCGTTCATCTGACATCTTCAAATTGATATCTCCAATACCAACTATGTCCAAAGGTAATCCATCAGCGAGATATACCTTTCCGTAATTTCCAGCAACATAATTCTTCATAATGTTGTGGTGCGGTGTGGTGTGAAATGACGCTCCTGAGTCAAGCACCCATGAATCTATTGGGCTATCGACATAGGAGATTGACGCTTTGGTGTTATTTCCAGCTGCATCACGAGCTTCACTTTTCCTCGGGGAATCAACAGACACTACCAATGCGTCAGCGATTTCACGTGTCACTGCATTGGCTCCGCCTCTAGTGTTGTCTTCCTTCTTCGGTGGTGCCCGGCAATTCTTCTTAATGTGGCCTGTCTTTCCACAATTCCAGCACTCTGCAGGCTGTCTGAATTTGGACTGACTCCGTCCACTCCTTGACTTCGATCTGTCATAACTCCGGTTACTTCTATCTGGGTTTCTCCCTCTGTTTTCCACGTTGAAAGCAGAGCTCGTTGATGCTTCCCCAGAGTCTATCCTTCGAACTTCCTCGGCAAGGATACGATCTCTAACATCATTGAATTTGAGCTTTTGAGTACCCACAGAATTACTAACCGCTGCCCGCATTGGCTCCCAACTATTTGGCAGAGATGCCAACAAAATCAGTGCTCGCACTTCATCTTCAAACTCGATTTCAACCGATGACAGTTGGTTGACAATCGTGTTGAACTCGTTCACATGTGCGGCAACCAGGCCACCTTCTTCCATCTTCAAATGAAAGAGTTTCTTCATGAGGAATACTTTATTATTTGCCGAAGGTTTCTCATACATATCAGAGAGAACTTTCATGAGCCCTTCAGTGGTCTTCTCCTTCGCAACGTTGTGAGCAACGTTCTTCGACAGTGTTAGCCTTATAACACCCAGAACTTGTCTGTCAAGGAGCTCCCACTCAGCCTGATCCATCTTCTCAGGCTTCTTGCTCAGTGGTTGATGAAGCTTCCGTCCGTACAGATAATCTTCAATTTGCATTCTCCAAAATGCATAGTCTGTACCATCAAATTTCCCGATACCGTGTGCTGAACCGTCTTCGCCTCCCATCGTTTCTGAAACCACCGTGTTTAAAACACCTCCGTCGATGAACCGATGTTACCGACAAAATTCACTATTCACGAAATCACTATTCTCGTGAATTTTATGGGAAATACGGGGCAAATTTTATGGGAAAAAAATCAGAATTTGTGGGAGCGGGAAGAAAACACACAAAATTGTTAACGGAGTTCGGCCAATCTTGCCTACGTCTCTGGACCTGCTACAGGTCTTTTATTATTAACCCGGGAGAATTTACAAAGCTCTCAACTCACACCCGAAAAAAAAAAGTTTTTTTTTTTTTTTTTCTTCACGAAGAAGTTCTTCTTCTTCTCTTCTTCTTCTCTCTTTCTCTTTGGATTTTGGGATGGTTCTTCTCCTCACCATAAGCATGGTATTTATAGGAGATCATGAGGGTGGTAGATGGCTCACAATCTTTGAAAAAATGAGCCAGCAAATTTGACTCGTGCACTCTTTTGTTGACATTATTGGAGCCAACATTTTTGACTTGTGCATCTTGCCACCGTCCTTCACCAACCTTCAATTATCACGTGCTTTACATTATCTTAACCAACATACCAAGAACAATGCTAAAACATAACTCGCTTTCACGTTTGACCTAAAAATAACTCGCTTTCACTCTCTACTGAAGCTCTTTTATGACTCATGGACATCAAATTCAATATAGTCGATTAAGCCACAATCAAGAAATTTAGAACCCCTTCGAGGTTATTTACATACTTAGACATATGGAAATCTAAGGCAAATTATAACGTATGTTTAGCTTTTTAGTTTTACATTTTTACGATGGTTTATTAATTTGTTTACACACAGGTTCATATGTGGTGGCTAAACATATTTTGCAGAGACGTACTTTATGATCACTTTAATAAAATTCGGATTTAAAATGATGTGAATCTATTTGCTTTGTCCTTAAATAATGCTACATATAGCGTAGAATTGTAATCTTGCCTAGAAATGTTAATCATTCGTATGCATAGCTCTGAGCAGACACACTCACCAATTGTTTGTAGTGTACCTTGGTTCTCCACTTTTCTTTGGTCTAATTTGTCGTTTGACACCTGAAAAAACACATTCATACGAACGCTACATTTTTTTAACAAAATATCTACTAAAATTCCATCTACAACCTCATAAAATTCCGTTATTTATCAGAATTAAACTATATTGAAATATATGTAAGCATCTGATACCGAGATATTGACTATAAGTTTATCATATTTATCAGATGCGGAAACAGAATACATAGGAGACGTCGACCTCAATGCTCATTAAAAACAATATGTGACTTCTTCTGATCCCTTCCTATTGCAATATTTTACTAGTTATATCCAAAAACCAAATATAATTGAATCAAACTTTTCATTCCAAACAAAACACAAAATCCTTTCTCCCATATTGTTTTTAATGTTTGGCATTAGAAATGTAGTTATCATGCGTGTTTGTTATTACCAACTATGAGACATTCAAACATGTCCTGAAGCATAGCCTTTTTACATTTAAATTAAATGATTTTATTCTAAATTGATTCTATAAAATGGAAAAAGTAGGTTAAAGGAGTACAGAGACGTTTGGAAAAGATAAAACGAATAAATACATAAAGAAATCAAAGGGATATTTATAAAAAATAATTTATAATTTCGTAAGTGTTTGTAATATGTGTTCGTATGTTATTTATACCAACTAGTCAGCCAAGAGATATGCATATTGTTATACTGAGTCAATTAAGTAAATGGTAATTTCACAAAATCAATAGTTAGTTGACCTGATTTTACCATTCATTTATATATTTATTTTTGTGGAAGTGTAATTTTTATCTAACATCTAATGTCGTTATGTAAAATGTTATTGTTTGCTATGAGATTTTTGTGTTTTGTTTAGAGGTTACTACAGATACTAGATAGGAATTCAAATTGTCAAAAAAAAAAACGAAGTGTCAGTCAATTTACTGAAAGGAATATGAAAATATATTAAAATAATTAAAATAGAAGAATAGAACTATATAAAGTGAGAAAAGAGACATTTGAAAAGGATAAAATGAATAAGTACACAAAAAAAATTATTTTCACGTGGTCTATAATTTATTTTAAAATTTTCATATTTATGTGATAATGTGGATGTAGATATTTTATATCATATCACTTTGTCGACGAAAAAAAGCTTAGAACATCATTATCCTATGGGTCTCTTAATTTTTTTTTTTACTTTTCATCTGAAAAAAAAATAAAAAATCGGACCAATCGCAAGCCGTCGCGTGTCGGTAGAATCCGCAAACAGTTCAAGCAACTCAAAGCATACGATTCTTGTTTTGCAACATAACATGTTTATAGTAAATGTGGGCCAGCCTCCCCCCTAAGATACCCTCCAAAAGTAGGGATAATGATGTTCTTATATTCTTGGTTAGTCGACCAAAACATATGGCTACATTCTAAAATAATGGGAAGTGCAGTGCCAAACATAAGAACCCAATGAGATTGTTAGAAGCCACTCAACAGAAAACTAAAAGTATATTTGATAAAAAAATGTTATTGCCTTAACTTTGAACACGCCTAGAGAACATAGTACGATGATTTTTGAATAAGCAAAGCACTAATAAGGTCGAAAAACATGTTTGGAAGATAATGAGAAGGTAATTCAGAGGATTCTTAAACCAAAGGGTTACAATATTCTCAGCGGAAAAGATGGTATAAGATAAAGTAAAAAGAAAACCAAAGTCGACTGTGTGAAGAACAACAAAAGGTTGAAGTATGTATATAAAGTGGTCCCGTGCCTGTATTTGTCGAGATGTTAATATATATTTCGTGGAATTCAAAATAATTTAAACTAATTATAAGCAGCGAAGAGTAATTGCGAGAATTAAATGGAAATTTTTTGTCGACATTTAGAAAAATTCAAATTAGTTAAATATTTTATCTTAATTTTTAGTTGTGGAAACGCCAAAAATGTCAATTTAAAATTTAAAACAACCAAAAGGGTTTCATCTCTTTTTGAAGACCAAAAATCAAGTAAGAAGAACACAACAAAAAGGATTAAACCAAACCGAAAAAAACAAGGTCCAAAAGATATACAAGATTTTCTGTCTTCTCAATTCCAATCAGTAAAGCTGTAATAAAACCCTAATGATAGAGAGCAAAATTAAAAGAAATTAAAAAAAAAGAGGGAGAAAAAGCCCTAGATCTGAGTTACCAAAAGAAAGCCCTAGATCTGAAACCAGAACTTAATTTGATTGTTATTGCAAAAAAGGAAAATAATCCGACCAAAAATGTACTTGTTAGATATACAGATCCAGATCACAGATATATAGAGAACGAGACCCAGAAACTGCAAAATTAATTAAGCCGACATTGTCTTTTTTTTTTTTTCAAACCCTACCAATTAAAATCCCTAGTGAGCGAGAGAGTGGCTTTCAACGACAGATACCAACCCTATAAGACATAGGAGTAGAGAAAGAACTGTATGTAGCCTGCATCAATGGCGAATTTTTAGGGCTTCCGGCAGATCTTGTTGATTTTCTGTTTCTTTTTTTTTTATAGATTTTTCTTTGTTAGGATCAAATGGAGATAAAGTGAGCCATGAAGAGGGAAGTGGCTAAATGTTTTTTTTTTTCTCTTTCTCAATTCAATTGCCAAATAGGCATTGCATCTTAATTGGTTCAGTAGGTTAACAAATTAATTATAATTTATTAATTTTTGAACAGTGTACGTAATTTATGAATTTCAAAACATAATTTCTTAAAATATTACTTAGAGATGAGCCACCTCACTTTGTTCACGGTGATATTAACCAGCCATTGGAATTTTTACTCATGTTTATTTTTGAAACTTTCTTATTCTTTTCCAATATATATTGTTTCCATAATTGAAATTAGAACTCAAATATTTCCGATGCCATAGGCTAGATAACAATAATATTTATAAATAAATAAAAATGTTATACAATAAAATAATACAAAATAGTAAAATAATTTATTTTTCGAAAAATTACCAAAAAAAATTTATTTACTTTTAATTTGTAAAAATAAAACGTACGATATTTTTGTTATAAAAATATTCTAAATTATCACAAATTAATTTTAGTTAAATAATAAATAAATTAATAAAAAATAGTTCTAATGCTAGCAATAGTGATATATATATTCAAGAATATACTGTTAATCACAATAATTAATTTGTAAAAATATATTGGTAAATTGTCAAAAATATCAGATTCCTACTATCACTTTTCATGTTTACCTTAATTATTTTATCCTTATTTTTAAGAGAAAAAACACACCTATAACCATTGGGTTAATTAATCTTAGACTTAGGGTTTAGAGTTGAGGGGTGCAGTAGAGTTTAGAAATGTAAAATTTAGAATTCTAATTATTTTTTAAAAATTTTGTCTCTTAAAAAATATAGTATTTATGAAAATATATTTTTAATAAAGGTAAAAATAAAAAATAGTACCAATAATATGGTAAATATGAAAATTCTCCAAATATATTAAACAATAACATACAAAGAGAAACTAAATAAAAAAACATAAACTGTGATTATAAAAGAGAATTTGCTTAAATTAGCACTTTCATCGTACATTTTCCATGTTTACATTAACGACATTTACTCTTAATTTTAAACTTAGAGTCAACTAATCTAAATTTAGAGTTTAGATTTGAGGAGGAGGGTTTTGGAGGATAGAGTTTAAAATTTAATACATATATAAGGACATACTTAAAAATTTAAATATTTTAAAAATATTTTTAAATTTCAAAAAGAAAATTCAAAAATAATAAAAATTAAAAAAAATCGAATTTGAAAATATATAATTCAAAAATTAGATATATATATATATATATATTATTTGAATAGCTATATATATATATATATATATATATATTTATATATCTATAAAGAAACGGTAAAAAGGTCTTTTGCTTTAATGAATAAAGTATTTGTAAAAAGGGGAATTTTTAAAAATACCACTTTTCTTGTACCACTTTTCATTTTTACCTTCATTAAAGAGACATTTTCAAAAATACCATTTTTTTAAGAGACAATTTTTTAAAAAAAATAATTATAATTAGAATCCTAAATTTTATATTCCTAAACCCTACCCCCACCCTACATCACCCCTTAACTCTAAACCCTAAGTCTTAGATTAATTAACCAAAGGGTTATAAGTGTGTTTTTTCCTCTTAAAAAATAAGAGTAAAAGTGATTAAGTTATTTTTGAAAAGTGGTACAAGGAAAGTGGTATTTTTGACATTTTCCCTTGTGAAAATGTTAGGGAGAATTTCAAGTTTACCTTATTTTGAGAAAAAAATTCATGTTTACTACATTATTAGTATCATTATTTATTTTTACATTCACTAAAGAAATATTTCAAAAACACCTTATTTTTAAAGAGGTAACAGACTCTTAAAGTAATTAGAATTCTAAATCTTACATTCTAAAATCCTATCCCACCGTTCAACTCTAAGCTCTAAGTCCTAATTAATTAACTCTAGGGTTATAAGTGTTTTTTTCTCTCTTATAAATGAGGGTAAAAGTGATTAAGATAAACATGAAAAATGGTAGTATGAATGTGTTATCTTTGACAATTTCCCTATTATTTGTACCACTTTTCGTATTACTTTAATCATTTATCTTTAGTTTTAAAGATGTAGATATACATTTATATCCTTAGAATTAAATAATTTAGACTTAAAATTTAGCCTCACTTTTGAATGAATTTAAACTCAAGTCGTAGAAATCTTACAAAGATCTTAAAATAGTTAAAGAAAAGAGAAGACAAAGGTCTTAATTGTAACAAGTAACATAACTGTAATTATTTCTCAACCTTAATTTTTCACAACATGTACGCCATCAGACCATGTCAACTGAGCTGACACCAATTTAACGTCTTCTAGACCATTCCTTGAAACCGTAAGTTTAAAGGATTTCTCCTCGTGCATTGCATTCAGAGAGAATGCTTCTGGAACTACTCTAACTTCGGTTTCCAACACCTCGGCCTTGTATGTTGACTTCCGCATACCAACATTCGTTAATGTTCTAGTAAAGTTCACTTGGAACAGTTTTCCAGCCGCTACTCTAGCGGTCATGGAAGGGTAATTGAGGTCTTTTGCGAGGGTCTTACCGGTGCAAGTGACTGCTTCACTAGAAATGAGTTAAAGCGTTTTCAAAGTGTAGCTCAATCCGCAGAGAAAGTTAATGTGATCCGATTTATCAACTTCATAGACGAGTCCAGGATCAATAGCTTTTATTGAAACTACTCTTAACTTCGAACTTAGTTACCAACTTTTCAGCTTTCTATGTGGACTTATGCGGCCCCACATTCATTTTTTTCTAGCAAAGCTCACTTGGAACAGTTTTGCGGCTGTTACTCTAGCTCTTGTGTTGGTTGAGTTGATTGTCCACCTCTGGTCAGTATCTGTCTCACTATTTGCCTCGTGCTCATAAGAAAAGGTGGACCTAGACTTGGAAAAGGTGTAACCTAATTTAAATAAACTTTATCAAGTTTTATGGTTTAAGAAGGCTAGTAGTGTCATATGCAGCTTAAATTTGAGATTATGAATTGTCATCTATGTTTTTTCAATTTTTCCTAACACACTTTCTTATATAATTTAATTACCTTTACTTAAGATAAGTTCTTATTTTAAATTTGTTTTTCCTACCTAATGAAAAAAAATCTTCTCCCTTTTTAATACTATATTTTCCAAAATAAAAGTATGTTTGCTTATTTTTTACTTATGTTTTGCTTATTTTTACTTAATTTTTAATTTACCAATTATTTTTATTAAGTTTGTCTTTCTTTCAATTCTTAAATTCAAATAATAACTAGAATGAAAAAAATACCAATAACTACACATATTATAAGGAACAAATAAGACAACAAATTATTTTTCTGTAAGTAACCACTATAATAAATTAATTAATATTCGTTTATAATGTATAAATACAAATGAAGGAGGAAATATATAAATCAAGCATTTTTCCAAAAAAAGTTTCCTATCATACATATATTAATTTATTTAGCCAAAAATACTTTTATTATATGAATATCTATCAGATAAACATTAATTTCTTTTTTATAAATTTCTTTGTGTTTTTTTAATTAAAGGTTTAAATATTTGAATATGTTCTTATCTTAATTTAAGTTAAAATTTATAAAATAAAACACATAAATTATTTTACTAGATTTTTTCCACTATAAAACTTTCAAAATTCTATACCTTGAGTTTTTTTACATTTAAAAATCATGAAATTAATGTATAACGATTATATACTAACCAAATTTTACAAAATCACGTATTACTAAATAAATAATGGTGAAACTCTGATTATACAGCTTAAAATACATATGCATATTTACATATTAGTTTTACAAGCGATTGCTTTTTTTATCCCTTATACTCAAATAGAACCAATGGGTTATAAGGCTTTTTGGGTAAAAAATGTAGTTTAAGAAAACATAAGATTATATAGACTTAATAATTTTGTATCAAAACATGATACAATCATTTATTAATTGGTATAATCATAGTCACAAATCTAAATAAGTTTAAATCTTTCATAAAATTATAATTCATCTATTTCAAATTGTAAGCAATTTTAGTTAAAAGTACTAATATTACAAAACTTGTTATTTTCTTAAAATTATCATTTAATATATATGTTCAACAATTATAAAACATCATACATAAATTATTTTGTCAAACAATATCCACTAAATATTAAAGTTGTATTGAAATATGTAAACTACTTATAATTTGAAACAAAAAAAAAATCTTTCTAAAACAATTTATATTCTGAAAGAAAGGAGTATTAGAAATGTTTATCAAGCATCTTATAAAGAAAAGAAGGGAAGGAGGTATGTTGTTTTACCCTATTTGTTTTAGATTATTTTAATATAAAGCATGCTTTCATAAATCCTTGAACAATATATAATTTCATAATATTTTTAGTAGTAAGAATCAACACAACTAATTATATTATTAAAATAAATATTAATGAGAATGAAAGTATACCACCACCACAACGCTCTGGGTAGATGCAGAAATACTTTGCATATGGAGGATAGCCGGCCAAATGAAACATCATTTTTTATTTGAGAAATCGTCAAAAATATCACTTTCTGTGTATTATTTTTTATGTTTAATTAAATTATTTTTATTTTTATTTTTAAAGAAAACACACATTTATAATTCCTGAGTTAATTAATCTACGATTTAGGATTTATCAATAATATGGTAAAGATGAAAATTTCTCTACAATAAATTGTAAACATTAATATCATGAGGTCACGTGACACTAAAGAACGAGAGGGTTCAAGAAAGATTTGGTTAATAAATCATATATTTCTAACTGATTTGCAGTCACCCCATATTGACAGGTTGACAATGTTCATAAATATGTAAGTTGTGAAGTTTTTAAAAAAAATCAGTACACTAAATAGTTGATTGCCTTAAACCCAAAAAGAAATCTCAAAATTCAAAAATTGGCATATACTATAACGTTCTCTTTCTTTTTGAAATATTACATATTTGAGAATGAAATTTTGAATGATTTTTTTCCTCGAATCACCAACACGTACGTACTGTGTTTAGCTGATTTCATTTTCTTTTTAATTTTTTTTGTTAGTAACTTCAACCATCTACCAACGTATACCATATAGTATGATAATTTATAAAGACAAAAAGAAGTTGAATAACTGGTGAGAAAAGCCATATTTTGATAACCCACGTCTTCAGCTCCCATTGTTTTCTTTTCTCAATGGAACTTTTTGGAAACATGTTTTCTACCAATTTTGTTGAAAATATTATATTTATCTAGTTACGTATCTATACATAACGCA
Source organism: Moricandia arvensis (assembly GCA_905132765.1). Classification (NCBI taxonomy): domain Eukaryota; kingdom Viridiplantae; phylum Streptophyta; class Magnoliopsida; order Brassicales; family Brassicaceae; genus Moricandia; species Moricandia arvensis. Next base: position 12,037 of record CAJHQP010006849.1, on the reverse strand, counting down.
TACGAGAGCTTTTGGTAATAAGATAGGGGTGTGAATTGCAACGACTTTGAGAAATAATAAAATAAGCAGAAAACAAATAAAAACAATCAAACTCGATGGGAAATCTTTGATTAGTGGGTTAATAAAAAAATTCAGATCGTTCAGGTCAACTGCATCTAGCGTTCCTTAGTATTATAATTAATGAACGTGGATTAAAATGACTAACCACCTACGTAAAGTGTTAAATTTGATGGCCTAAAGCACATTTATATTTGAGCCAAAAAAGAAAGAAGCACATTTATATACGGTTACTTATATTTACTTGTAAATATAGTTAAACATATATATACAATATTCTCTACTTAATATATATAATATTAATTTAGTGCCACATAAAAACTCAATGAAACTTAGGGAATGATTATACAGGGATTCTTATGGTGGATTTTTTAGAAAATGTTAAGAAATTAGTTTTTAGTTTTTTTAAGAAAAGTTAAGAAATTGTTTCTTATTTAAGGGTTTTAAGAAAGAGTTTCTTAATTTTTCTTTAAAAATTAAAAAATAATTTCTTAACTTTTCCTAAAAAATCACCTTAAAAACTTTTGAATAATCATGGCCTTATATTATTAGTAGACATTTCAAAAGAAATGTGGCCTCAAAAATTGTTAGTAATTTTGTGGCCTAAAGCTTTAGCTTTTACTAGACTTAGCAAAAGGACGGGCATGCTAGTTAGGTTAGGTGCTTTTTCTGGTTCGCGTAAAGTTAGGCTTATATATGCACGTGTTTTCCAACACGTACAGGTTAATGCAAGTCGTGATCATGATGAAAACGGTACTTTGCCATCGTGACTAGGATATGGATCCAAACACACATATACACTAAGCCCATGTTCGGAGTTCTTAGGTGGGGTTCTTAACTTTTGAATTTTCATTTTTTCGTTTTTTTTTTTTTTTTTACTTTACGGCTAAGAACCGGCTCTTAAAACTCTTATTTAAGAGCCGGTTCTTAGTTTTCTTAGTTATAAACTAAGAACCGGCTCTTAACAAAAGTTAAGAACCCCACCTAAGAACCCTGCAATGAACATGCCCTTCCATTTAAACATTTAACATTAACGAGCTTACTTTAAAACTAATTAATTAAATAGCATATTGTATAAATCGGCCTATCCATATATGTTAAACCAGTAACAAAAAATAGAATATTGATAAAATTCATAAAATTTGCTATGTATTTGTTGGCGGTAAACTGCATGTAACTCCAAAAAAAAAAAGAGACTTCATCTGAATTCTTTTTCTTCCTTTTTATATTGTTAATGGCAGAATCAACCTGTTCCAGTGATGTATCTATACTGACTAATCAGGTAGTTTTGGATTTCTATTTTTAATAATAAATGCTGACGCAGGTTTATTGCTTTTCTGGTAAACATGAAAGGAAATTATTTTTGCATACAACACCTTAATTTGAGTGGGTCTTTCTTGACCTCACACTTTAATTTTCTTGATAGGTGCTCGTCTTGGTATACCTTGGTCGTCGAATCAAAATTGTTTCAAAATATAAAGAACTTTTAGAAATATTTGTTATTTTCAAAAAAAAAAGAGTATAATTTTGTAGTTTTAGATGAACTTTAACTTGATAATATAATTATTATTTTGATTTATAGTTTTGATATATATTTTAGTGATATTTTGTACATTTAACCAAACCATCGATCGTACAAAATTGCAACCGAGGAAGTAACATATAACTAAACACTACAGATATATAATAACAAAGTAAAGAAATAAACAAATAAATAAATAAGGAGGTGATGTATTCTGTTAAATATTATTCTGCGAAGATAAATTGAAACAAGTTAGTGTTTTAGATAGAGATCGTTGATGCATGCCTCTCGCATGCTCGTTCTGTATCATTCATCATACCCAAAGAATACAACCATCGATCTCAATATATCATATATATAAGTCATAATCAGTGATATCATAAGAGATCGTCACAAAGAACGAAAAGAAAAAGTCAATACAATACAATAAAACATGTCAACGCAAAGGCTACTGGATTAGCCGGTAACCTAACATCCTTTTACGTTAATAAGGGACCTACCGTGGATTTATATAAATAAAACGCAACTCAAGCCATTTCAGACAAAGAGAGCATTACAACAACAAATCAAATATTTTGAGTTTCAAACATTTTTTTCCAACTTAGGATCATGGAGATATCGGAGAGGGAGGAGCATGTTTACTCGACGCACAAGTGTCTAAGCGTGAGCTTCCCCGTATCTTTCATGGTACGTTGGGCTAAACACGCAAGCCGAGTGTCGAAGAAGCTTAAACTGATCAAGCTACGTGGGAGTCCGAAACTGGCTTTTTCGACGATGAAAGGACGTCCTAAGGAGCTTTTGACGACTTTGAGCAACAAGGCGAAGACTATGGCTGGTCGGAAGACAAAGGCGCACGACGGTTCGAAGGAAAAGACGGCCGTGGAGCTGGTGTTGGAAGAGGAGGAGGAAAATGAAGAGGAGGAAAACGGAATCTGGCAGAGAAAGATTTTAATGGGAGACAAATGTGAGCCCTTGTGTTATTCAGGCGTGATCTTCTACGATTGTAGTGGAAATCAAGTAAAGGAACTGCCTCCGAGATCACCGTGTGGTATTTGGGTGCCGGAGCCCCCGAGACATTCGTTTGTGGGGTCGGAGTTAAGCTCGACGGAAGAGGACTTTGACTGATGTTCTGTTTGGTGTTTCATGAATCAAACTCTCTAGCTAGGAGTTTCGTTAAACCCTTGTGATTGGTAGATGCTATCAAATATGCAGATTGTTGCGTAATCTATTTGGCAAACTAATAATGATCTAGTGAAGAAAACAATACTGTTTAATAAAAAGGTTTAGCTTCCTTATCAACCGTTCATTACTTTCGTCCCTCTTTGAAAAAATATTATATAACCCGATAGCCATTTTGATAACTCGCAACAAAACAAAAGTACTATGTCCATTTCAATTAAGTTGTCCTTGTAGAGTATAATTTCCGTTTTAAAATAAATCTTATTTTATAATTTAAATGCAAAATTTATTGATTTTATATATCATTTATTTTTATTAAATTTTATTTTTATTGGTTAAGATATAATTAAGTATATAAATAATAGTGTTACGTAAAATTAGATATTTTTTAAATTTATGTACAAATCTGAAATGACAGGTAAAATAAAAACAGAAAGAGTACATACTAAGAGGGAGTATATCCTAATATATTTCAGGTGACGAACAAAAACACAAAAAATCTTATAAAGCTTATACTTAACCAGATGTATTCATTTATATTATTTATTAACGGAAACAAGAAAACAAAATGTTATAGTAGTATATTACCATGCATGAACCATGTTTATCCTCCATATAAACCGAACAGGTCAACTATATTACCCTGAACCAGATCATACCAACCGGTTCAGGTTAAGCACCAGGGGCTGCATCTTTAGCCCTACCGTGAAAATATCCACCGTACTCTCTAGCATAATCTTTGACATGAGAGGCCGTGTCATAGATCCGACTACGTGCATAATCCATCCGATCCGATCCAATCGGGTGCCTTCCTCGGAAATAACGGTACGCCCACGATAGGACAGCCACCGTTCCAACAAGAAAACCGGCCACCGATAAGAACCGCCGAGAGCGACAAAAACCGGGATCCATACCGGACTCGAGATGATGATCAAAGGAAGAAAGACAATGAAGCCGATCCCCACGGCCGTCACTGTTACACCTAAGAGGAGGAGGAGGATGCCGCCGATATGAAGAGAGCGAGGAAACCAAAGAGCTGTGAGGAGGTTGGTGAATGAGATTGGAGAAGGCGGAGGAGAGAGGTGTAAGGGCTAGTTCTTTCGGTGGTGGTGGTGTTGCTGCCGTAGATGGGCCAATAATGGTGTCGCCGGTGGAGAATGTTCCGCCATTGTGGTGTGTGACTTGTTGCTATTGTGTGGTGACAGAGAACAGAAATAGGAAAGGGTTGGAAAAAAAAAACAGATGGTGGACAAAATTTTCAGGTTTGAGGTGGCATTGATGCAAACACGTGGTGATTGGTCTCTGTTTTCATGGTTTGGTCTTAAATCGAGACTTTTACATCCGGTTTAATGCAAACATATTGGGTTGGGTTTGGTTCGGTTCATTGGTTACTGGGTTGGAACAAACCTTCGAGTTCCAAGAAGAGAAAACAGTAAGCAAGAGAGCTACAATACCGAACTGTGACAATTTACTTGTTAAGAATCAGTAGTAGCCAACGCCTCTAAGCTCAGCAGAACTTGGCTGCTGCATATCACCAGCTTTTCCTAGAAACACAACTCGGCCTGCAAGGAGAAGAAACAAAGATCAACATCTGATTTTCATTCAAATGAAAATATATCTTGAGTGAGTAAAAAACGAGTTCTTGGAGTTGAGACGATTCACACCGTTTCTACGAATGGCTACTTCTCGTATACGTCGAAACCAAACCAGTAAAGATCTTCGTCTCAAGATTACCCTCCAAGTAGACAACAGTGCTGTTACATAAGAACACAAGATATGTTATTCATCAGCAGGACACAACCATAAGCTACAATTTAGCTTAAAGTTTCAACCTTTATTTCTCTACACGAATCTCAGAACCTCTGAGAAGAGAACTAACCCGGGCTCAACGTTCTTCAAGACAAGATCAGCCAAACGTTCAGGGTAAACAGAGACACGGTGCCACTGCACAGCAGAACGGTTCGTATACTCTCTCAGGGTCTTCGTTAATCAACGGTCTCCTATTGTTCCTGATCCCAGCCGGTGCCTACTGCCTACAGAGAGAGAGTGACAGTTCTACCACTCTTGAGCTTCTTCTGCAGAGGAAGCTGCCCCACTTGCCCCACCAATATCGCCTGAAGATGATCAATGGCAAAGATCTCCACGTAAGATTCAAGAGATGCCGTTTCCAATTGGAATCAGAAGCGATTTGGTAGGTACCTTGAAGATGCCAGAGTCGAGGCCGTTCTCGAGTGGACGCTCCTCCATCACGCGTTCTTCTCGATAGTTTGGATCCGAAGACTTCGTTTCACGGGGAGATTCAGTGTCGGAGATGTTGTTGGTGGGTGCAGAAGGACATGGGAAGCTTGAGAGAATCTGGGGTTAGAGAGGAGAGGTCGATGGAGTCTTCTCGAAAGCTTAGCCATTGAATTCGCCATTTTTGTTCTTCTTCTTCGAATCGAAATGAGGAATGTGAAGATTCTGGGTTTAACGTCTGAAACCCTATACGGATCAAAGCGGTGAGAACTGAGAAGGTAAATTAAACATTTTTGGATAAAGTGCCTAAACTATTTGAATCTAATTAGAGCATGATTATATGGATCTCTTAAATTAGAATTAGATACATTTATTATTTTTTAACTAAAAAATATTTAAATAAAAAATATAAGAAATATTTTTTTATTTTTTTTATTTAAAAGCTAAAAAGGTATCTTATGGTAGGCTAAAAATTTTACTTTGATTATAGTCATTAATTGGTTGAAACTAATCCTTCTATTTCATAAAGATAATTTTTTAGTGTTTACACAAATATAAATAAACATACTAAATTATTATAATAAATATATTATTTTTTATAATTTTTTATTGTTCAATAATTTTTAATTAATAATAACTTAATAAAATTAAATTTTTTTTTTGAAGTTTGCAATAGTTTCATAGAAAACAAAAAAAATATATCTGTGAGATAATTTTGTTTCTAAAATATTGATCTTAGTGAAACGGAGTGAATATTAATTAGAGAGAAAACTAATTGTAAATGATCCTTATTTACACCAAATTAGTTTTACCAATTCTTCTGGAAACACACATAACACATTGTTTTCAATTTTTTTGTGAATTCAAAACAAGAGAAGTAAATATCGCACAAAATCTAATATATTCCTCAACAACTTCAAGTCACGTTGTTTCCACAAGTTATCTTTGTTTTCAAAAAAGTAAAAATACCAAGTCAAAGATGTACTCTATTAATGATCCCTTAAGATGTGGAGAATACTAACCGACCTCCAAGTCTCACCTCTTTTTAAACTCAAAACCTCGATTCACTCACAAGCCATTACAAATTTACAACAAGAGAAGAATTACTCTCTCGTAACTTTTAAAAAAATCTCATCTTCTTTTTTTTTTTTTGTTAGATCTCCCTTCAATATCAATCCAAAACCACAACAAATGAGTCCATTTAATAAGACCGTTCTCGTCACTATTCTATTTTCATTTTATATATTTTCATCATGTGTTTCAAGTACTGAGTTTGAAGTTGGAGGAGAAGATGGTTGGATCGTACCACAATCTAATAAGACTGATCATGGAGATATTTTTAACCAATGGGCTTCACACAACCGCTTTAAAGTTGACGACACTATCCGTATGTACTCTTTTTTTTTTTTTCTTCATCTTTACAAACATACTTTCTTTTAATTTTGATGTTGGTGAAGGTTTTCAAGTACACGAAAGACTCAGTGTTAGTGGTGTCTGAAGACGAGTACAAGAAGTGCAAAGCTACTAAACCACATTTTTATTCGAACAATAACGATACGGTTTTTAAACTAGACCCGTCCCGGTTTGTTTTTACTTCATTAGCGGTGTCTCGGGTCACTGTGAAAAGGGTCAGAAGATGATCATCAAAGTTATGGAGACTGAGTCTACGCAAGATTCTTCTCCTCCCTCGTCCCCTTCTTCATCCTCTTCTCCTCCATCTCTCCCAGCGACTCACAAGAAGAGCAATGCATTGAAAACAACAGTCCGGTTCAGTAGTTCATGTTTGCGATCATGGCTCTTTCTGGTTTTGGTTTGGTTTAGTTAAACAAGGTTTTAGGCCGGTTTAGTATTTTGTTCTCATTATGTTCTTTATTCACCATTAGACTGCCTCTTTGGCAAATTACTATTCCGAATAAACACATTGATTTATGTTTCAATCAATATATGTTTTCCCTTTTCTTGTAGCCTCATTTATTTATATGGATCGTTACAGTTTCCTATGTGCCTTGTTCATGTTTGTATCAGAAACTAATCTTAGAGAAATCTGCAACGCATACATGTTTAAGTATTTTAAATTATAAAGCACATTACTATAGTTGTTAGTATTTACAGAAAACATGGTAGTAAATGAAAACATAGTGGGTTAAGTATCAGAAAAAAGAATTATGCAAAATATTGGAAAAAGAAAAGAAATAACAAGAAAAAATCCTCATAAACCAGATAGAATTGTCTAATACTTTCATCTATGTAATATTTTCATAATTTATAATTACATAATTTATAACAGTATATCTGAAGTATTACAAGAAACACATGTAATCTAAATTAAAAAGCACAGTGTTGTTTTTTACTCTTTAACCAAAACTGGTGGTAGCTTATAAAACAAAAATGGTTTCCCTCAGGCAAAACTTGTTAGGCTAGTGGAGATACTTGATGCCTCTTTTGTTGTGGACTTGGCTTTGCCATAAGGACTGTAAGGGGAGAAGCCATTACGACCTCGCTGATTCCTAGCCTTCCTCACCTTCCCAGCAGTGGGGGGAGTCACATTGTGTAAGTGGGAGGCATCTGTGTACACATTTTAACGTACAAAATCCAACTGAACTATTTAATTGGTGGGTTTTGGCTAAGGAGATTAGCAATACCATGGCATGTTTGCTTTGTAGGAAAACTTAGAACAAAAGTAAGGAAAAGGAAAGAAAATTATCCAATTATAAGCCAAAGATTCTGTAGTTTTCACTCTCTATAGTTCTATCAAAGAGGCGGTAGAATGAATGAATACATCATAAGCTGCTGTATACTATTCATTCACCTATGGCTTATTTACTAGTTTTGTTTGTCTGATCAAAACAGATGTCCATAAGACAATCACGCTGCTTTAAGAATCCATAAGAGCGTCCCTTAGGGTTCTTGACATTGTAAGTAAAGAATGTAAAGGGTTCGACCTTAGGTGACAAACGGGGAGGAGCCATATGATCTCCCCAGCCTGGTTGGTTCCTGAAAGACATTTTTGAAAGCCCCAAACAGATCGCCAGAGGGGAGAAGGAAACACGCAATGTTGCTTTGAACCACTTCATGTTTCTCGGGGTCTTGTAATATCCAAAAATCAAACTAGTGAAACGACCATAGAGGGTATCTACAATAGAACTAGCTTCCCTTGTAATCTATAAATATGGAATCCTTCCCATGACTACAAGAGGCCTCAGGTGCTTCGGAATAAAACTTAGTTTCTCAGTTCTAACAAAATCAAAAGCACACCATAACTGGATCCTTAAAATTCGGCAAGAAGTTACAAGCACCATATGTAGATGACACCATTGGACGCATACTTCCCACTGATTGGTTTCTAATAAAGTCCAGGGGTACCTCAATGTGTCTCCATTCTTGACTGATCCTCGCCTAAATGTTACACCTTGTGGTCTAGGATGATCAGAACAGACTTGCCCATCCAATCTACTCCTAATAGCCATCTTTAGATGCAAAAGGGAGCGAATCAAACTTACTTGAGGGGCCTTGTCTCCTCCTCCTCCATGCTTCCTTGCGTTTCATGAGTGCTTCTTTGGTCAAGCAACGAACCTCGCGAGATTACCTTCGGACATAACTTACTTCGGCTTCTAACACAGGCTTGCTTTGGGGATTACACAAAATCAAAAGACATCGCGAGCTTTTTTTATAGCAATTTAATTTGGTGGTCATGTTAATTATTTATAGCAAATTATATACAATTTCCTATTTACTCCCGGGGCAAAATCAAAAAATTTATTCCTTTTTTCCTTTCTAGCTATTTTCAGAAAGATAAACAAATAATGGCTAGAGCTATAATAGGTGGGCTGTCCATAGGCCTAGTTAGCACGTCCACATTCTTATAATGGATTCACACCCAAATATAATATAGAATAAATTAATTTATCCTAATGATTTATTAGTCAAAAATGGAAAAATTTGACTAGACTATACAAACTGACCCATTTTAAACAAGTCAGGTTACTAAAAGCAATTTGTTTGAGCATTTAGGAAAATTTAAGGTTTTATAGGCGAAAAAATTAATCCCAATAATATTGTTATTTTTTTCCTTTTAAAATTAATCTTCTTTTATTCTAGAAAATTAATAATTTTATTGTATAATATTTGAATTGTATTTCGACACAGTTTCATGTTTTTAATCGAAAAATGAAGCATTGATGGGAAATGCGAAATAGTGAATTGAGCAACTGCATATGCTATGAGGCTAGTGTGAACTTGGAAAGACGCAGAAGAAGAAGATGTTGGCTGATCGATGAGGAAGAGTAGCCATTTGTGAATGCATGTACATGCTGCATGAGGGTAACTTGTGAATGAGCAGCATGGTCTGCAAGAGCGCAATGGTGAACTTGGAAGAAGCAGTTGTTGTTGTGTGATGAGGAGTGGACTCGCTACTTGAACACTAAGGAAGATGGCATGACAGTTGATGAGTTGTTGGGAATGATGATTAAAAAAGACGCTAGAACATGTGAATGAGGGGCAGAGTGTGCAATGAGCCATTGATAAACTTGGAAGACGCAACAAAAAAAAGAAGAAAGTTTGGCTGATGAGGATGGGGGAGTGGACTCGGCTACTTGACACGACGTTTGATGAGTTGTTTGGGAAGATTAAATGAAAGCTCTCGCCATCTCTTATGTTTTGTCTTGAAGCTTCTTTTTCTATGCTTTTGTCTTTTAGAACTTCTGCTTCTTATGTTTTTATTCTTGAGAACTTTTTATGTTTTTATTTTAGATTTCTTCTCTAAAAAACAGCTTTACCACGCGACTGACTGCATATGCTTCTAATCTACAGATTAGTGGTACTAAGAAATTAGCTTGCATTAGGAAAATTGTAGTTTATAGAGAATTGCATCACTTCTTTATATTGATATGTGTGAAATAGACTTTGCACGAAATTTTTCACAGAATTAATATCATGTTTTATTGTGAAGAGTAATATATACTATTATAATATTTAAAAAAAATATATTCATAATTTAGTTGGCGAGCCTTTATAATTTATTTGAATAGTACATTTAAATATTATCAATGACAATCATGTAATACACAATATACAAATAATATAGTTTAATTATAACAAATTATGTTTGTATTATTGTTAATATGTTTTTATAATACTATAAAAAGTTTTATAATCCTACAGAAATTTTGTGTGATATTATCTGGCAATATGTTTCTATAATAACGCTTTCATTTAGCCATGTTTGATTTATAATAAAGCACAGTGTAATATAATATATTTTAAAATGCAAACAATAATTTATAGCATGTGAGCCAGGTTTTTTGCATGAGCCATTGGTGATCTTGGACCGCAGAAGAAGAAGCTGCTTGGCTGTTGAGGAGAGCATGATGAGCAGGTACAGGCTCATGTGCAGGTCCAGTGGTGACGTGGAAGAAGCCTGTTGATGATGGAGCGATCGTGGCACCCGTTAACTTGAACATGACCTTCGATGGTTTGTTGGACGATTAAAGACTTCTCCTCTTAGTTTTTGAACTCAGGAAAACTTATGGAGAATTGGCATCTTTACCTTAATCTGTGTGGATAAACTTGGCAACATCTTTTCAAATGTTTCAAGTTTTGTTTTGTGAAGAGCTTGGTTTTAAATAGTGTTTTTGTTGACGATTAAGACGTTCTCCTCTTATGTTTTGCAACTCAAGGAACTTATGGAGAATTGCATCTTTACCCTTATCTGTGTGTTTATAAAGCTTTGCACATCTTAACAAATGTTCAAAGTTTTGTTTTGTGAAGAGCTGGGTTTTAAATAGTGTATGTGGACAAAAGCGAACAAAAGCGACAGGGGATTCGGCCAAGCTTTGGCGAGCCATGGCGATTGCCCATGTGTTTATACACTGCAAAAGGGAAATTTTCTATTTTTATGTGCTAAGTTACGTAAGACATTAACCAAGGGTGAAGATCTTACCAACTTCCATCTGATAAATCAAAGAATTAGCTAAAACACCAATGCGCATTGATAACGTCAGGCCATATGGACTAAGGGTTGTTACCGGCTTACGAGGAGAGCAAGGTTTTTTTTCGAAATCTTTGTTCGATGGCCTCTATTGAACTTAAGGGATACTGAAACAAAAAGTGGAGCTACGTGGTCAACGATGTTGCCTTTGACGACCTTGGTGGGCTATGGAAGTGGAGATGTGGGAATGTTTTTTGAGATATAAACTTTGGATGGATAGAGTGCAGTTCCTAAAAAAATTTGGCTAAAGAAGTAATGTGGCAATGGAAGTAGAGAAGAGGAGTTTTAAAGATTGGTAGAGTAGGTTGAAATAATGGACCTGGTTGGAGCCCACCGGAGTAGGAATGGAGCGAAACTGAACCTGACGGGTCATCACATCGGGAACCGGGGCCGGCGACTGCAGGGGGGTGATGCGAAAATGGCGATGGGAGGTGGTGCGGAGGATTTGTGCTTAATATAAGGAAGATGCTCTGATCCTCTCGCAGAGCCTTTGGGGAGTATACTATGGTTTGTTGGTTTGGCGTGGGACAGAGGTATTAGGGAGGTTGGAGGTAGAAGTTGATTCTAAATTGGTGGTGGGTTTCCTCACGACGGGAATTGAGATGTGCATCCGCTGTCTTTCCTGGTACGCTTGTGCTATGGCTTCTGACAAGGGACTGGTTGGTCCGTATCGTGTTCACTGTGTTTAGGGAAACAAACGCGCGTTGCGATGGTTTTGGCTAACCTTGCTTTTTCCGTTTTCTTTTGGTTTTCATAGACTTAGATGTTGCTCCTTTAGAGGTTGGTGTTTTATTGATTGAGGATGTTGATGGACCACTAAGGCCACGACAAACTCGTTTGTAGTTTCGGATATGGATTTAATAAAATTATGGGAAGTTTCTGCTCCCAATTTCAGACCAAAAAAAAAAAGCTAAAACACCAATTTAAAAATATTGATATCTTAAATATCCAAATGCCAAAACTTAAATATGTTTTAATACAAAAATATGTTTTGTATTATTTGTTATTATGTTTTTATATACTAATAAAAAGTTTATGCTTTGTCAAATTTATGTGAT
>CAJHQP010006848.1:0-35764 GCA_905132765.1 Moricandia arvensis | reverse complement strand
CCGGATATCTAGCTTTCTCTTCCGCAAATACTCTATTCTAAGTTCAAGTTTCAACCTTTCTCCGAGTTACCTTCAACCTAAGGCCTTTCCAGATGGAAAACCTCAAAACTTTAGCTATTCCGGTTACTCTCAAAGGGATGAACTACTTACTCTGGTCGCGGTTGGTGAAGACAGCTCTAGGAAGCAAAGGCTTATGGAGCCATGTCACGAGCTCTGAAGCATCAAGACAGATGACCCAAGATGGTGACAAGAAGATTGTCACAACTGATGTTGCAAAGTGGGAGCAGGAAGACATGATGGTTGTAACCATCCTCCAAAGCTCTCTTGACACATCCATACTCGAAGCCTACTCTTACTGTGAGACGGCCAAAGATCTCTGGGATACCCTGAAGAAGGTCTATGGAAACATCAGCAACCTCAGCCGTGTGTTTGAAGTAAAGCGAGCCATCAACAATCTAAGCCAAGAAGGGATGGAGTTTACTCAGCACTTGGGAAAGTTTAGGACTTTATGGTCTGAACTTGAGATGCTAAGGCCAAACTCTATGGATCCAGATGTGCTTGAAGAAAGGCGTGAACAAGACAAGGTGTGAGGTCTCTTGCTCCCCCTCAACCCAGCATATAATGACCTCATCAAACACATCCTCAAATCCGAGAAGCTCCCATACCTTGAAGAAGTTTGTTCTCAAATCCAGAAGGAGCAAGGATCTCTGGATCTATTTGGAGGTAAAGGAGACCTTGCTCTGGCAAAACAAGGCTGTTGAAGATACTCAGGCTAACCCTCAGGCAAACTGGGTCTCATACAAGACTGAAGATAGAAGGACTGGTGGATGTGAGCATTGCAAGCGGAGAGGCCACAAGAAGGAGCAGTGCTGGATCCTCCATCCACATCTCAAACCGCCTAAGTTTGCTGCCAGAGGACCGGGATGCAAGAGCTCAGTTCACAAGTGGCATGGTGAACCAAGACCAACCTGCAAGTACCTAAAACGGGCAGACTGAAGGATCCAAAGCTCTCACAACCCTTGGCCCCCTGAAGAGCAATGATGATGGTCTAGTAAGGAGATCCGAACTAGACCTTCTCATCAAAGCCTTCAAAGAGTACTCTGGTATGGCAGTAGGTAGTCACTTAGAAATGCCTAGGATATCTACTATTGTTGGAACCTCCCTTGCTGCATTTAGTATTCAAAACATAGATAGTGTTTCTCTTCCTGCATCCTCATTACCTAAACCGTTAGTCATTGATTCTGGTGCATCTCATCATGTGGCTCGTCTAAGCCCTCTTTGCTCTCTTTAGTACTATGGTCCATGATCACATCAACAAAGAACTCTATGCCTTGGTGAGGGCCTTGCAAACATGGCAGCATTACTTGTGGCCCAAGGAGTTTGTCATCCACACTGATCATGAGTCCCTAAAGTGTCTAAAAGGGCAGAGTAAGCTTAGTAAGAGACACGCAAGATGGATTGATTTCATTGAAACATTCCCATACGTGATCAAGTGCAAACATAGTAAGTAGAACATAGTTGCTGATGCACTATTGTGTAAATGATCTGAATAAAGAGGAGGATGTATCTAAGGAGTGTTCAAGGAGAAGGAAGGAAGTGAGGTCGACCTTTCCGTACAAGGCCGTACAAGCCGTACAAGGTCGTACAAGGCCGAACAAGGCCGTACAAGCCATACAAGGCCGTACAAGGTCGACCGTACACTTCTCGACCAAGGAGCAAAGATGATCTGATCCGGGAAGGTTTAACCTGGGGGAAGTTAACTTGGCGAGTTACCTTGAAGACTTACCACCTTATCCAAATGTTGGAGAGGATAAGGTTAGCAAGCCAGGCTGTCCAAGGCTGGAGCATCTGGTCCAAGATTCCAAGATGCTCTTCCCTCCTTAGCCACAAGTTCAAATAAGCGCTCCTCTCCTCCTTGACCGGCCACGTCTCTTGTTCCTTGGCCTTTACTTTTTCCTTGTAAAACACTCTATATATTTCTATCCTCTCTCTCGAAATAAATCAAGGAGAATCATTTCTCTTCTTCTCTAGTTTTCTCTCTCGAGTTCTTCATAGATTTCTCTCTAGTTCTAAACAAAAGTCTCTCCTTTTCTCCTCAAATCTTCTCATTATCATCCATATCTCTCTTAGTTTACAAATCTCACATGGATCTCGGAGGTATGTTCTCTTGACTACTCTTGATGCTAAGCTACTAGGTTTTGAGCAGATTAAAGATATGTATGATACTGACCTTGATTTCAAAGAAGCTTATGTGTCTTGTGAGAAGTTTTCTGCAGGACACCACTTTAGACAAGATGGGTTCTTGTTTTATGATAACAGATTGTGTGTGCCTAATTGTACTCTATGAGATCTATTTGTTAGGGAATCCCATGGGGGCAGTCTAATGGGACATTTTTGAATTGCCAAGACCCTTACAATTTTCCAGGATCACTTCTATTGGCCACACATGAAGAGAGATGTGGAGAGAATCTGTGGAAGGTGTGCTACTTTCAAGCATGCTAAATCCCAAGTCCAATCCCAGGGTTTGTACACTCCTTTACCAATTCCACACCATCCTTGGAATGACATATCCATGGATTTCATTGTTGGATTGCCTAGGACTAGAACCAGAAAGGACTCCATATTTGTTGTTGTTGATAGGTTCTCTAAAATGGCACATTTCATAGCATGTCATAAGACTGATGATGCATTGCATATTGCTAACCTGTTCTTTAAAGAGGTTGTTCGTTTACATGGCATGCCTAGGACTATAGTTTCTGATAGGGATACTAAGTTCCTTAGTTACTTTTGGAAGACTCTTTGGTCTAAGCTAGGCACTAAGTTGTTGTTTTCTACTACATGTCATCCAAAAACTGATGGACAAACTGAGGTAGTCAATAGAACTCTAGGAACACTCCTGCGTGCATTCATCAGAAAGAACTTGAAAACTTGGGAAGACTACTTGCCACATTGCGAATTTGCATACAATCATGCCATGCATTCTGCTTCAAAGTACTCTCCTTCTGAAATTGTTTATGGGTTCAATCCCACCTCTCCTTTGGATCTAATGCCTTTACCTGAGTGTGAAAGGGTTATTTTGGACAGTAAGAAGAAAGCTGAGATGGTACAGAAAATTCATGAGAAGGCTAGACAAAACATTTAACAGAAAACTAAGTACTCTGAGAAGCAAGCCAACAAGGGAAGGCGTGTGCAGCTCTTTGAAGTTGGTGACAAGGTTTGGCTTCACCTAAGGAAGGATAGGTTCCCCAACGAGAGGAAGTCCAAGCTGATGCCAAGAATTTATGGACCCTTCGAGATCATCCACAAGATCAATGATAATGCCTATAAACTTGATCTCCAAGGTAAGTATGATCTGTCAAATATCTTCAATGTTACTGACTTGGTTCCTTTTGTTGTTGATGAACCAGATTTGAGGACAAATCCTATTCAAGAGGGAGGGATGATGTGATCATGGACCAGATTACTAAAGAGAGAAAAGTTGGCTTAGACGAGCCACATGATGCCACAATGCACCAGCAGCCTGGTGATGATGCTTTGACCATTCCAGATGGCCCCATGACCCGTTCCAAATCCAAGAAACTTAAGGAGACTGTTGTTGGATTAATCACTTCACATCCACAACAAGAAGAAAGTCTTGGACAAGGTTTGATCCTAGATATCTTGATCACCATTCAAGCTATCTCTACATCAAGCTGAGCTAGTGTTTAGGCAAGACATTTGGTGTGTGCTCTTTTCCTTGATTGTGGTTTTGTCCCACGAGGTTTTCCGGAGGAAGGTTTTTGACGAGGCCATGACTTTTCTTACAAATCAACTATGCCCTATCTCGGCCCAAAACTACTAGAAGCTCATTTATCTTTAGCTTATGTTATCTTTTAAACTATAGTTTTCATATTATGTTTTTGAAACCCTAGAGAGCTTGTTCTCTGGTTTCTTTTATTTAAGGGTTTCCGCAAACCCTATTGTACTCATGCAATCTATTATCAAGTCTTTTATTCTCTCTCTCTCTAGAATTTTATCGAGTATCTTCTGGTGTGTCATATCCAGAGTCTTATGGGTGTTTAACTTGGTGTGTCATATCCGAGCTAATCATCTAGGAGTATCAAAAGTTCACTCATCCCCCTTGTGTCACCATTCAATCCACAAACCTTGAAGAACTTGAGTCCCTGATTCGTTCTTGCAAGGATCTATCCTCACATCAACCAAAGAAGCATCCTAGGGTCGTGTCAACATTCCCCTGTGACACGACCCGAGGATGCTTCTTTGGTTGATGGGAGGATAGATCCTTGCAAGAACGAATCAGAGACTTAAGTTCTTCAAGGTTTGTGGATTGAATGGTGACACAAGAGGGATGAGAGAACTCTTGATACTCCTAGATGAATAGCTCGGATATGACACACCAAGTTAATTACCCTTAAAGCTCTGGATATTACACACCAGAAGACACTAGACAAGCTTAGAGAGAGAGAGAGCCGTCAAGAGAGAAGAAAAGACTTGATAATAGATTGCTTGAGTACAATAGGGTTTGCGGAAACCCCTAAATAAAAGAAACCAGAGAACAAGAGAGCTTGTTCTCTGGTTTCCACAAAACAAGAGAGATCCAAAACCCTAGAGAGCTTGTTATCTGGTTTCTTTTATTTAAGGGTTTCCACAAACCCTATTGTACTCAAGCAGTCTTTTATCAAAAACCCTATTTCTCTCTCTCTCTCTCTAGTTGGCGAGTTGAGGTTTCTGGTGTGAAATATCCAGAGTCTAAGGGTGTCTAAGTTGGTGTGTCATATCCGATTTATTCATCTAGGAGAATCAAGAGATCATCCATCCCTCTTGTGTCACCATTCAATCCACAAAATTTGAAGAACTTGAGTCTTTGATTCGTTCTTGCAAGTATCTATCCTCCCATCAACCAAAGAAGCATCCTAGGGTCGTGTCACAGGGGAATGTTGACACGACCCTTGGATGCTCCTTTGGTTGATGGGAGGATAGATCCTTGCAAGAACGAATCAGGGACTCAAGTTCTTCAAGTTTTGTGGATTTATTGGAGTTGGGACTTAGCATGCTTGCAAGTATCACACCTTCCACAGATTCTCTCCACTTCTCTCTTCATGTGTGGCCAATAGAAGTGATCCTGCAAAACTAGGGTCTTGGCATTCCCAAAATGTCCCATTAGACTGCCCCCATGGGATTCCCTAACAAAGAGATCTCGTATAGAACAATTAGGCACACAAAATCTGTTATCATAGAACAAGAATCCATCTTGTCTAAAGTAATGCCCTGCAGCAAATTTCTCACAAGACACATAACCTTCTTTAAAATCAAGGTCAGTCTCATACATGTCTTTAATTTGCTCAAAACCTAGTAGTTTAGCATCAAGAGTAGTCAAGAGAACATACCTACGAGATAGTGCATCAGAAAATATGTTCTCCTTACCTTGTTTGTATATGATCACGTATGGGAAGGTCTCAATGAATTCAACCCATCTTGCGTGTCTCTTACTAAGCTTACTCTGCCCTTTTAGATTCTTTAGGGACTCATGATCAGTGTGGATGACAAACTCCTTGGGCCACAAGTAATGCTGCCATGTTTGCAAGGCCCTCACCAAAGCATAGAGTTCTTTGTCATAGGTTGCATAGTTGAGAGTGGCTCCTCCAAGCTTCTCACTGAAGTAGGCGATGGGTTTCCTATCCTGCATCAACACAGCACCAATTCCAATCCCTGAAGCATCACATTCTATTTCAAAGGTTTTAGTAAAGTCAGGGAGCATTAAGAGAGGTGATTGAGTAAGCTTCTCTTTAAGGGTTTGGAATGCGGCTTCTTGTGCTTCTCCCCATTTGAATCCTACATCCTTCTCTATTACTTCAGTCAATGGAGCTGCAATGGTGCTAAAGTCTCTCACAAAACGCCTATAGAACCCAGCAAGCCCATGGAAACTTCTCACTTCTCCTACTGTGGATGGGCTCAGCCAGTCCTTGATGGCTTTGATCTTCTCCTCGCCCATCTTAACTCTATCTGCACTCACAACAAAGCCTAGAAAGACCAAGTTATCTGTGCAAAAAGTTTCTTCAAGTTGGCAAAGAGTTTCTCATTTCTCAACACATTTAGGACATCCCTAAGATGTTCTATATGATCTTCTAAAGTCTTGCTATATACTAAGATGTCATCAGAGTACACAACAAGAAAAATGCCTATGAATGATCTAAGAACATGATTCATTAACATCATGAATGTACTAGGTGCATTTGTCAATCCAAATGGCATAACTAACCACTCATACAAACCATGCTTAGTTTTAAATGCAGTTTTCCACTCATCTCCTTCTTTCATCCTAATCTGATGATACCCACTTTTAAAATCTATCTTAGAGAAGATGCAAGAACCATGTAATTCATCAAGCATATCATCTAATCTAGGTATAGGGTGGCGATACTTCACTGTGATGTTATTGATTGACCTACAATCAACACACATGCGCTAAGTACCATCCTTCTTAGGCACAAGGAGCACTGGTACACCACATGGACTCAAACTCTCTCGGATATAGCCCTTCTCCATGAGTTCCTCTACTTGTCTTTGCAACTCCTTGGTCTCAACCGGATTGGTTCTGTAAGCTGGTCGGTTTGGAAGTGTAGATCCTGGAACAAAGTCTATCTGGTGCTCAGTCCCATGCAATGGAGGTAACCCAATGGGATTGTCTTCTGGAAATACATCTTGAAACTCCTGAAAAAGAGAAACCATTTCACTCGGATACACCGGTGTAGAATCTGTTAAGTTCAAAAGGTTTTCTTTAAAAACAAGTAAGATAGCTGCTTGTTTAAAGTAGAGAGTTCTTTTGATATCACCCATGTTTGGATAGAAGTTTGGCTGCTTAGTTCCAGCCGGTTTGAGTTAAATCTCCTTCTTCTTTTGGAGTTGAATCTGATCATGCTGAACTTCCTTAGGTGTCAAGGGATCCAGGACAGTCTTGCGACCCTTGAACTCAACGGAGTGCTTGTTGGTGAAACCATCATGGATGACTCGGCGATCAGATTGCCAAGGTCTCCCAAGAAGTATGTGACCAGCTTCAATAGGTAAAACATCACACAAGACCTCATTTTCATATCTTCCTATGGCTAAAGGAATGAGAACTTTATTAAAGATTTTCATGGTGCCTTCTTTATTCAGCTATTGTAGCCGGTAAGGTTTTGGGTGCTTCTGAACCTTCAGACCAACTTCTTGACCATTGTTTCACTAGCAGCATTCACGCAACTGCCTCCATCAACTATGAGGCTGCAAACTTTTCCTTGGACCAAGCACCGGGTATAGAACAGGTTCTCACGTTGCTCTAGCTCCTCAGTCTTGGTCAGACTCGGTGTTGTCATCTTCTGAAGCATACTCACCATCATCCAGTAGGATCATGACTCTCTTGTTGGTACATTCATTAGCATAGTGACCTCGTCCTTGGCACTTGAAACACTTGACATCCCGAGCTCTGGAACTAGAAGCCTCAGCCTTGCCCTTGCCCTTGTCAAGAGCACTGCTTGGTTTGGTTTCTTCCCTCGGATAGGGTTTTTTTTCTTTCTGATATGGCTTAGACTCCTTAGGGTAGGTTGACTTCTGTTCCTTGGTGTTGCGTAACCGGTTGGATCCATAGCTGGTGCGTGAATGTCCCTTCCTCTTGAGCTGTTGTTCCACAAGAATAGCCTTGTGTAACATCTCTTCTAGCTCTACATAATGTTGCATCTCAACATTGTCTTGTATCTCACGGTTTAGACCACACATGAACCTTGACATTGTGGCTTCTCTATCTTCTGATGTACTAGCCCGTAGCATAAGTAACTCCATCTCCTGGTAGTATTCTTCCGCTGATCTTGAACCGTGAGTAAGCTTTTTGAGCCTGTGGTGCAAGTCTCTATGGTAATGACTTGGAACAAACCTCTTGCGCAGGATAGACATCTTCTCTGTCCATGTTCCACTGGTTCCTCACCATTCCTTCTACGGTTAGTAATGTACTGATCCCACCAGCTTAGAGCATAGTCATAGAACTCAGTAGCAGCTATCTGGATCTTCTTGTGATTTGTATACTGCTTACACTGAAAGACCAGCTCAATCTTCTTCTCCCATTCAAGATAGGCCTCCGGATCAGCTTTCCCATGGAAGGGGGGATCTTGATCTTCAAACCAGCAAGCTCATCTCTCTTGTTTGTCCTTCCTTCTTTTCCACATCTATGCCTCCTTTGGCTTTGTCTTGATGAAGAACTGATATGTTCATAGTAGTTATCAGTTTCTTCAGAGCCGGCATGCTCTTGTCGAGTTTCATTAGGTCTTTCTTCTCTCCTAGTCTCTCGGATGTGACCTTGACCAGTAACTTGCCTTACTTCCTCTCTGAACTCTTTGCGGAGCTCATTGAGATTGGTCCTCATCATCTCAGTCATTGTTGCTACCATAAACTGATTCAATTGAGCAGTCATGGCTTCCATGAGCAGCTTGTTCTTCTTGACCAACTTGGCTTCTTCTTCAATCTCGGTTCCCATGGATGCCTGCACCAAGGAAACACAATAACCAGTAAATAGTTCAAGGTAATCACGAGAAGAAAAAAAGGAAAAATTTAACACAACAGAATTACTTGCTCGGCAAGGTGAACTTTATGCGGCTAGGTCAAAAAAATCTAGGGCTTTCGCCTAAACTAAAAAGAAAAGTGCACAAAATTTTCGCCTAGACCTTAAACAAAATCGAGCAGCCCTAAGACAACCTAGTTCAACTCTTGTTCAAGATGATAGAAGATTATTGCGGATGAAACAAAAAGATTTAAAGAGTAAACGAGACTTCCCTAACTAAAGTTGCTTTGATACCACATGACACGACCCTAGGATGCTTCTTTGGTTGATGGGAGGATAGATCCTTGCAAGAACGAATCAGAAACTCAAGTTATTCAAGGTTTGTGGATTGAATGGTGACACAAGAGGATGAGAGAACTCTTGATACTCCTAGATGAATAGCTCGGATATGACACACCAAGTTAATCACCCTTAAAGCTCTGGATATTACACACAAGAAGACAATCGACAAGCTTAGAGAGAGAGACCCGTCAAGAGAGAACAAAAGACTTGATAATAGATTGCTTGAGTACAATAGGGTTTGCGAAAACTCTTAAATAAAAGAAACCAGAGAACAAGCTCTCTAGGGTTTCGAAAACATAACATGAAAACTATAGTTTAAATGATAACATAAGCTAAAGATAAATGAACTTCTAGTAGTCTTGGGCCGAGATAAGGCCTAGGTGATTTGTAAGACAAGTCGTGTCCTCGTTAAAAACCTTCCTCCGGAAAACCTCGTGGGACAAAACCAAAAGCAAGGAAAAGAGCACACACCAAATGTCTTGCCTAAACACTAGCTCAGCTTGATGTAGAGATAGCTTGAATGGTGATCAAGTTACTCAGATCAAACCTTGTCCAAGACTTTCTTCTTGTTGTGGATGTGAAGTGAGTAATCCTACAACAGTCTCCTTAAGTTTATTGGCTCTGGAACGGGTCATGGGACCTTCTGGAATTGTCAAAGCATCATCACAAGGCTGCTGGTGCATTGTGGCATCATGTGGCTCGTCTAAGCCCTCTTTGCTCTCTTTAGTAATCTGGTCCATGATCACATCACCCTGTCTCTAAGCCAATTATAATAGATTCTGGAGCTAGTCATCATATGATTAGTGATAGGAATCTTCTTAGTGATGTTAAGCCTGCCTTAGGGAATGTAATAATAGCCAATGGATATAAGATGAAGATAGAAGGAATAGAGAACCTTAAGTTGTTTGATAGAGAACCCACTTCCTTCTACATGCCTGGTTTTGCTTCTAACTTACTTTCAGTCAATAAGGCCACGGTTGACCTGAATTGCCAGGTGGTTTTTAGGCCTAATGATGTTGAGTTTCAGGACATTAAGACAGGGAAGGTGATTGGAGAAGGAAACAGCAAAGATGGTTTATACCATCTCCAAAAGACTAAGCCTTCTTATCCCTCGATTTCTACTCCTTTATGCATGACCAGCACTAATCTATGTGATAGCACTATTTGGCATGCTAGACTAGGACATCCACACTCTTGTGCATTAGAACTTATACTTCCTGACATGTCATTTAGCCACATGGAATGTGAAGCATGCATCTTAGGAAAGCATTGCAAATCTGTGTTTCCAACATCAGTTACTATTTACGAAATTTTTTTTGACTTAGTTCACTCTGATGTTTGGACCTCTCCATGTATTTATAGGGATAACCATAAGTATTTTGTCACCTTTATAGATGAGAAATCAAAATACACTTGGATTACTTTTCTGCCTTCTAAGGATAGTGTGTTAGATGCATTTATGACCTTTCAATCTTATGTCACTAACCACTTTAAAGACAATGTGAAGGTACTGAGGTCAGACAATGGAGGAGAGTATACAAGTCACGCATTCAAGAGTCATCTAGCAAATCATGGCTTAGTCCACCAGACAAGCTGTCCTTATACTCAGCAAAATGGAGTGGCTGAGAGAAAGAATAGGCATCTCATGGAGGTGGCTAGATCAATGATGTCCATGCCAATGTTCCTAAAAGGTTTTGGAGTGATGCTGTGGTCACAGCATGCTATCTCATCAACTAGATCCCTACCAAGGTGCTGAAGGATGTATCTCCTTATGAAGTGTTGAACCAAACCAGGCCATCTATTCATCACCTCAGAGTGTTTGGATGTGCATGCTTTGTGTTGATACCAGGAGAACAAAGAAACAAGCTAGAAGCAAAGAGCATGAAGTGTATCTTCATTGGATACTCCTCTACACAGAAAGGATACAAGTGGTACAATCCTGAAAAAAAGAAGAGTTCTTGTATCCAGAGATGTGAAATTTATGGAAGGAAAAGGTTTCTATGCTGAGAAGAATTGGGATGATCTCAAAGACCTATCTCATGTTAGAATGAGAGATTTACTTGAGAGTTTGTTTCTATAGAATGAAGAACATGATGAACTAGAGAGAGAGAGAGGGATTTCGAAATAGAAGAGAGTGAGGAGAATAATTTCCTTACTTGATTCAGATCCTAAGACAATACATTTATAGGGTTATTAGGAAACTTCTGGACAAGTAATAAATAATTGGAGCAAGAGTCCAAAACTGCCTTGTGTAGGCTGTACCAGAGAAAGGGACAGGTCCTAGTGGTCCCATTTGACTCCAAACTTAACCAGACATGTGATCTGGTCCTCCCCAACGTTCCTTTTGCTCAGATAAGTCAAGGAAAGTGCTTCTAGTTCCTCTTCACAAGTTTCTGATCACTTTGTTCCTTCTCTTGGCTTGTAAGTTACGTTTGGGTCCTAGGTTGTACGGACAGCCTTGTCTCACAAGTCATCTCAACATATTTCTCTTATTCATGTCAACACTCCCCCTCAAGCTTGACCATAGGGACTGGTCAAGCTTGAAAACCATGAAGCATTCCCTCATTAAAACCTTAGCTAGGAAAAACCACTTGGGATAAAAACCAAGCCAAGGAAAAAGAGTGGAACACTCCATGGCAAGAGGATTAGTGACATGTGAGGTCTATGAGTCCAAGCTTAGGATGAATGAACTCACAGACCTTAGAACTCGCAGCTTTGGTGAAGATATCCGCCAGCTGGTCTTCACTTCTTGTATAGCATGGAAGGATAACTTGCTGCTCCACTGCTTGTCTCACCTTGTGACAATCCACTTCTAGATGCTTAGTCCTCTCATGGAAGACAGAGTTAGATGCAATATGTATTGCTGTCTGGTTATCACAATGCATGGTCATTGGAGAGGTTATATCTATGCCCAAGTCCCTCAGCAGGCCCTTGATCCATATGAGTTCACTTGTAAGCTTCCTCATAGATCGGTACTCTGCCTCAGCACTTGAGCAAGAAACAACCTTTTGCTTCTTGCTTTTTCATGTAACTAAATTTCCTCCAATAAAGGTGCAATAACCTGTTGTTGATTTTCTATCTACTCTGTCTCCGGCCCAATCAGCATCACAATACCCCACGACCTCAGTGCTCCCATTGCAAGCCATCCATACACCTTGACCAGGAGCTTCTCTCAAGTATCTCATGATCCTTTCAACCATGTTCCAGTGATGAACCTTAGGAGCTTGCATGTGCTGACTGACTTGATTCACAGCAAAGCAAATGTCTGGTCTTGTGATGGTCAGATAGATGAGTTTCCCAACCATTCTTCTATACTTCTTGACATGATCAAATGGAGTGCTTTCAAACTCCCCCTCTCGCAACACTTTGTAACCATCTTCAAGGGGAGTTTTAGCTCGTCTCCCTCCAAGATCTCCTGCCTCACTCAACAGATCAATAGCATACTTTCTTTGAGACAGAAACAATCCTTCTTTGGATCTACACACTTCAATACCAAGAAAGTACTTAAGCTCTCCAAGATCCTTGATGTCAAATACTGATTTAAGAAATGCCTTAGTTGACTGAATCCCTTCCTTGGCGCTTCCTGTGATGATAATATCATTCACATATATGAAGATAACAACAATTCCTTGTGGACTAGTCAGTGTAAAGAGAGTATGATCCACCTCTGACTTTCTAAACCCTCTTCCATTAAGTGTGGTTCTTAGCTTGTGATACCAAGCCCTTGTTGATTGCTTCAGACCATAAATTGCTTTCTTCAGCTTCAACACATTCCCTGGTTTCACTAGATGCTCTAACCCAGGAGGAGGATACATGTAGACTTCATCTTCTAACTCTCCTTGCAAGAAAGCATTCTTTACATCCATTTGCCAGAATTCCCATTCCAAGTTAGTGGCGAGTGAGAAAATGATCCTGATGGTGTGAAGCTTTGCTATTGGTGGAAATGTATCAATATAATCCTCTCCATATGTTTGAGTGAATCCTCTTGCAACCAGCCTTGTCTTGCGCCTTTCCACCTTTCCATTAGCCAAGTATTTGATTGTGAAAACCCACTTGCTTGTCACTGCCTTCTTGCCTTTTGGGAGCTCAGCTTCATACCAAGTATCATTGACTACCATAGCATTGGTTTCATTCCCAAAAGAGTCTCTCCACTATTCAAGCTCCATTGCTTCTTCATATGATCTTGGAATATATTCCTGAACCAATTCCCCAATGAAGACCTGATGTTCCTCTGGATACTGAGCAAGAGAGCACACTGCACTTATTGGATGAGCCACTGCTTTAGCATTGAAATAAACTCTTGTATTGATCCAGTTTGATGCAGGTTTCTTGATCCTTGTACTTCTTCTTAGTGGCTGAACCTGGTCGGCCTCTTCTTCTTCGTGGCTGAACCTGGTCGGCCTCTTCTTCTTCATCAGATTTTGTTTCATCATTCTGATGCACTGGTTCCTGTTGTTCTTGTTGCCTTTCATTCTGATCATGAGTTTCTTGTTGATTCCCCCCTTCAGGATCAGGATTAATAGATTATACCGCCTCATTAACCCCATCGTCATCAACTACAGCCTCTGGACCCTGTGCAGCTTCAGGAGAATTCCTATTTGTTTCTTGATTCGCCTGAGGCATGCCAATACCAAGACTCTCCAGTATGATCCTGAGGTTTATGGCTTTTTCTGATGCTTGAGATAAATCCTTCAAATTATCCCAACTCTTCTCCTCATAGTATCCCTTTGTCTCCACAAACTTCACATATCTTGATATTAATACCCTTCTTGACACTGGATCATAGCACTTATACCCCTTTTGTGTTGGAGAGTATCCAATGAACATAGCTTTTGAGCTTTTAGCATCAAGTTTGTTCCTTTGCTCCCCTGGTATCAGCCCAAAACATAGGCACCCAAACACACGCAAGTGATCCGAAGGTGGCTTGGTCTTGTTTAGGACCTCAAAAGGAGACAGATCGTTCAGGAATTTAGTTGGAGTCCTATTTATCAGATAACTCGCAGACATCACAGCATCACTCCAGAATCTTTTTGGAACGTTGGTGTGAAACATCATTGATCTTGCTACCTCCATTAAGTGCCTGTTCTTCCTCTCAGAAACTCCATTTTGTTGAGGAGTGTAAGGGCAGCTGGTCTGATGAATAATCCCATGCTGAGCCAGATATTTCTTGAATGCTTGACTGGTGTATTCTCCACCATTATCTGACCTGAGAATTTTCAGCTTGGCATTGAAATTGTTGGAGACATGGGTCTGGAAATTCTTGAAAGCCTCTAGCACCCTGTCTTTTGACTGAATCATTGTCACCCATGTGTACTTGGACTTCTCATCAATGAAGGTGACAAAGTATTTGTGATTTTATCTGGACATACAAGGCGAGTCCACACATCAAAATGAACCAGGTCGAAACACTTCTCATAGATAGTGCTACACCTTGGAAAGAATGTCCTACAATGCTTCCCCAAGATGCAAGCTTCACAATCATCATTCTTAAACACCACACCAGGAAGAATCAGATTTAAAGCTCTGGTATGAGGATGTCCCAATCTAGCATGCCAGATGGTGCTCTCAATCCCAGTAGATGTACTAACCATGCAAAGAGAACAAGATGATTCAAATAACTTAGTCTTCTGAAGGTGATATAGTTCCTGATGGCTGTGACCTTTTCCAATAACCTTCCCTGTCTTTAAGTCTTGAAACTCAAACTCATCTGGTCTGAAGACAACCTGACAACTCAGATCAACTGTAATTTTCCTCATTGATAGCAAGTTTGATGTAAACTGAGGCATATACAAGGCAGTTGAGTCTCTATCAAATAACCTAAGGTTCCCAATCCCTTCTATCTTAACCTTATCACCATTTTCTATAATCACATTCCCTGAGGCAGTCTGGACATCACTAATCAAGTTCATATCACTAATCATGTGATGACTAGCTCCTGAATCTATAATTATGGTTCTAGAGTCAAGAGAGTGTGTACCAGTCTTCTTGGGTGAGATAAGGGCCTTGGCAGCTTTGATAAATGAATATTGGTCACTCATGGTCACTGGACCATCAGCACTGGTCGTACCATCCATACTCCTACATGTTCCTCCTTCATTTGAATCACCAATGAAAGCTGAATACATGGTTCTTCCTTGAATAATTTGATGCTCAAACTCCTTGAGTGCATTCCTGACTAGATTCAAGTCACTCTTCCTTGGCATGTTGTGCTTCCTCCTATGTTGTTTCTTAGCCCTCTTGTGTTCAGGAAACAACCCCATTCTTCTTCTACATTTGTGCCCCTTCTTTCCAAGATGAGTAGACTCTCTTTCCTTCTCAAAAAGTTTATGAGTTGCTTGTTCTCTCTGGATAAGAGCACACATTCCTTCCACACTTGGAAGTCTATCTTCTCTCAGGACATGTCTGATCAGCTGGTTATAACAAGGGTTTAGGGTTAACAACAAGCTCACAACCACATCTTGTTCTTGTCTTTCCCTTAATACCGCTGGATCCATGGAGCTTGGTCTCAGTGTGTTTAGTTCTGACCAAAGGCTTCTGAACTTTCCCAGATGCCTATCAAAATCTTCATCATCTTGCTTCAAGTTGTTGATCGCTTGCTTGACTTCAAACACTCTACTCAAATTAGATATGTTGCCATACACCTTCTTCAGTGTATCCCACAATTCTTTGGAGCTTTCACAGTATGAGTAAGCGTCCAAAATACTTTGTTCAAGGCTGTTTTGGATGATAGATACACCATGAGATCCTCCTCACCCCATTTTCCACCATCAGCCACGACCACTTCAACACCATCTTTATCTTGGACAATTTTCTTTGGGATTTCTCCATCAGCAACATGCTGCCATAAACCCCTTCCTCCAAGGGCTGTCTTCACCATTCTAGACCACAGCAGATAGTTTTCACCCCTTAGGGTCACTGGAATTTCCACAATGTTTGAGTTCTCCATCTTGGAAAGCTATTAACCAGTGGATAAAAGGATGTCTCCTTGGGAATTTTGAAAAACAGAGTTTATTTGAGAGAGAAAAAGAATAAACTCTCAAGAATTCTGAAAGAACACAGAGTGAATCCCAGAGAAACAGAGAGAACTGATGCAAAACTCTCAAGAAATCTGAAAGAGAACAGAGAGAAACAGAGTAAAGACAACAGAAACAGAGTAATCTTGCGGAAGTTGAATGATTTGAGTGTAGTACAGTAAGAGAAACGAGGTTTCAAGAGCTTAGGGCTCTGATACCATGTTAAAATGAGAGATTTACTTGAGAGTTTGTTTCTGGAGAATGAAGAACATGATGAACTAGAGAGAGAGGGATTTCGAAATAGAAGAGAGAGAGGAGAATAATTCCCTTACTTGATTCAGATCCTAAGACAATACATTTATAGGGTTATAACATTTCCACAAGATTAAAATAAAATAGGAAACTTCTGGACAAGTAATAAATAATTGGATCAAGAGTCCAAAACTGCCTTGTGAAGGCTGCACCAGAGAAAGGGACAAGTCCTAGTGGTCCCATTTGACTCCAAACTTAACCAGACATGTGATCTGGTCCTCCCCAACGTTCCTTTTGCTCAGATAAGTCAAGGCAAGTGCTTATAGTTCCTCCTCACAAGTTTCTGATCACTTTGTTCCTTCTCTTGGCTTGCAAGTTACGTTTGGGTCCTAGGTTGTACGGACAGCCTTGTCTCACAAGTCATCTCAACATATTTCTCTTATTCATGTCAACATCTCAGGCATCTAACAAGGCTAATAACCTGAGAATAATCATGGAGAGCCTGGGAATAAGTTTATTTAAGGAAAAGGAGGCCACCAGAGAAGCTTCACCTCCTAAAGAAACTGAACAAGAGGCTGAAGAAGTCACTTATCCTGATCCTGAAGGGGGCAATGAACAAGAACCCAAAGTTCATGATCAGGATGGTGTTGAAGAGCAAGAAACTGAAACTGCTGAGGTTCATGAGGAATAAGAGCAGGAAGTGGAAGAGGACGACCAGGTTAAGCCCCTAAGAAGGAGTAACAGGATCAAGAAACCTGCATCAGACTGGATTAACACAAGAGTGTACTTTAATGCTGAAGCAGTGGCTCATCCAATAAGTGCAGTGTGCTCTCTTTCTCAGTATCCAGAAGAACATCAAGCTTTCATCAGGGAGTTGGACCAGGAATACATTCCAAGATCATATGAAGAAGCAATTGAGGATGAAGAGTGGAAAGACTCAGTTGGAGATGAGATCAAGGGTATGATCAAGAATGATACCTGGTATGAAGCTGAGCTTCCCAACGACAAGAAAGCTGTGTTAAGCCGCTTGTTCTTCACCATCAAGTACCTAGCCAATAAAAAACAAGAAAGAAAAAAGACAAGACTGGTTGCAAGGGGTTTTACTCAGGTCTATGGGGAGGATTACCTTGATACATTTGCTCTAGTGGCCAAGCTCCACACCATAAGGATTGTTCTCTCATTGGCAGTCAACTTGGAATGGGATCTATGGCAAATGGATGTCAAGAATGCTTTCCTACAAGGTGAATTGGAAGATGAGGTTTACCAGGGAATGTCTTGCGATGGAAGAAAGCAATCTATGGGTTAAAGCAATCACCAAGAGCCTGGTACCATAACCTAAGTACAACACTCAATGGAAAAGGGTTCATCAAGTCTGAAGCTGATCAAACTCTCTTTACCCTCATCAGTCAACAAGGCATTGTGGTTAATTTAATCTATGTTGATGACATTATCATAACAGGAAGTGATAAGGAAGGTATCTCCTTTACCAAATCCTTTCTCAAATCTTCTTTTGATATTAAAGACTTGGGTGAACTAAAGTACTTTCTAGGGATTAAGATATGCCGATCTAAAGAGGGGCTGTTCTTATCTCAAAGAAAGTACGCCTTTGATCTATTGAGTGAGGCAGGTGATCTTGGAGGAAGGACAGCAAAGACTCCACTTGAAGATGGCTACAAGGTTCTACGAGAGGGGGAGTTTGAAGATAAGCCATTTGGAGATGTCAAGAAGTATAGGAGGATGGTTGGGAAACTTATTTACTTAACTATCACAAGGCCAAACATTTGTTTTGCGGTTAACCAAGTCAGTCAGCACATGCAAGCTCCTAAGGTTCATCACTGGAACATGGTGGAGAGGATCTTGAGATACTTGAGAGAAGCTCCTGGTCAAGGTGTTTGGATGGGATGCAATGGAAGCACTGAGATCACTGGATATTGAGATGAAAAACCAAAAGAGAGACTAAGAGGACAAATGGAAAAGAAGAGAACTCATCAACTTGCTCTACAAGTAATTCCGTATATACTTGGATCACAAGGTTTCTAGTATGACCTAATGACTAGGAACGCAAGTCAATGAAGCATTGTCGACGAAGCTACACTTCTGGAGACTTAGAAGACCGTTGGGGAGCAAGATATATCTGTTACAAGTTGAATTTGAAAGAGTCACATGTCTTGCTAAGCAATAGAGCTGTTGGAGGTGCTGTCACTTTCACAGACCAGAAGCAACTTATTTAAATGTTTACTCTTTGTTTTCTTCTCATTGTCTCTCTCTTGTCTCATTATTAATATGTAAACAAGCATGAAATGAAGTAAGGATTTCGAATCCTCCTTTCTCTCTCTCTCTCTCTCTCTCTCACTCTCTCTCTCTCTATCTCTCTCTATTCTGTCCAGAAATGTGTTCTTGAGTTCATCTCTCTTGTTCTTCACTCAAACTCAACCAAACTCGACCATTCTCTTCTATTCTCATCATACTTTCATAATTCTAACAGTTTTCCCTATATAAGCAAGGAGCAGTCCACACATCTGAATGCACAAGATCAAAACACTTTTCATAAAGAGTAGTAGATTTTGGAAAAACTGCCTTACAATATTTACCCAAGATACATGCTTCACATTCATTATTCTTATACATGACACCTGGTAACATTAAACTTAGAGCTCTAACAATAGGGTGAACTACTCTAGCATGCCACAATGCATCAATATTCAACACAGAAGTAGAACTAAACGAGTATTTAAAATCAGAACTAGGGGCAGTGTCTTCAAGCATGTAAAGATCTCTTTTTGTTACTCCCTTTCCGATCAACTTATGGCTCTCAATATCCTGAAACTTCACATCATTAGGGCTGAATATAACATTACAAATCAAATAAGTGGTGCATCTCTTAACTGACAACAGATTCGATGTGAATTCAGGCATGTAAAAAGCTTTAGACTCCTTATCAAATAGGTTCAACTGCCGATTTCTCTTATTGCTATTCTATCACCATTAGCAATCATAACATGACCATGAGCAGGTTATATGTCCTTTATCAAGTTATTATCACTAATCATATAGTGAGAGGCTCCTGAATCAACAACTAGAGGTTTACTAGTGTTATGAGCATGATAGGAACTAGGCGACTCAAGTTTATGTTCTAAATGATCACGGTTCTTAAGCAACCTAGATGCAGAAATATGAGAGTCATTTCCAGTTTTCAAGTAATCAGGGATACTAGACAATCTATAAGCAGCATAGGAGTACCCTAGAGGGTTACCAGATCCATTACCATTCTCCTTGAGAGCTTTGATGAGGGCATCAATGTCTGACCTCCTGATCAGCTCATGATCCATGTTCTTCAAGGGAGTGTGTTGAGATGTCAAGTCCTTTCCTTCCCCTTCACGAGTGGTTGAACCAGCTCCGGATGAACCACTAGCTACACTTGCTTCAGTTGAAATGTGGGCTCTTGCATCACAATCCTTCATGAGCTTTGCCGGCTTGAGATGGGGATGGAGTATCCAACACTGTCTCCTCTTATGACCCGGCTTCTTGCAGTGATCACAGTTTCTTCCAAACCTCCTTTCCTCACCTCCTCTTCTTTCATCAGGCCTGTACATAGCTTTGTTAGCTTGGACAGCCTTAGCTTGGTTGGCCAAGGACAGTTCCCCCTAACCACCGAACAACCCCAAGGACCCCTCCTCTTCTGCATCTGAGCAAATTCTTCCTCCAAAGTTGGAAGCTTTGGGGACCTCAGTATGTGTTTGATCAGATCGTTGAAGGCCGGATTCAGAGTTAACACTAACCCAAACACCTGACCTGGTTCACGCCTCTCCATGAGTGTGTCTTGATCTGTTGTGTTGGGTCTAAGCATCTCCAGTTCGGACCACAAGGCCCTGAACTTACCCAAGTGTTTGGTGAACTCAACATCTTCTTGAACAAGAGTCTTTATGGATCTCTTGAGCTCAAACACCCGGCTCAGATTAGAAGTGTTACCATAGATCTTCTGAAGTGTATCCCACAGATCCTTTGGTGTCTCTCAATAGCTGTAAGCTTCCAGTATTGGTTGATCTAGGGACCTTGGATCATGGTAAGCACCATCTTGTCGGCTTGAGTCCACTTCTGTTGATCATCTACAACAAGCTCCCTTGTACCTTCTTCTTCACTAGCAACAGGTCTTGGAGCTCCATCCGAGATGTGACTCCACAAACCCTTGCTCCCAACCGCAGTCTTCACTAACCGAGACCACAACAGGTAGTTTCCCCCACCTTTAGGAGTAACCGGAACGGTTATTGTCATCTGGCTTCCTTCCATCTTCTAAACGATCTTCAAGAACCCAGAAAGTTTGAACCTTTGAACTCGAAATGAAGCTGAAGGATAACATATCTAAACACCAGGATATGAGGAACCTGGCTCTGATACCATGAGATTTTGAGAGAATAGGAGTAGATGATGTGAGATTAAGAGAGAAAGAGTGAAAAGAGTGAGAGATTAGAGAGGAGTATACTCGATGTTCATGATGAACACGAGAGAGAGAAGAGAGAAACTCGAGAGAAAGAAATTATTTGCTTGATTGATTAATCTGAGAGGAGTTTACACTTATGTAGAATCTTTACAATGGATACAAAGGGAATGGTAAAGAGAGAAGAGACGTGGCTGGTCTAAGGAGAGTGGCGCGCCTGGTTTGAACTTGTGGCTGTGGGAGCGAGATGCTTTTGGCATCTTGACCAGATACCTAATCTTTCCAGCTCTGGACAGGGTATCTTGATCAAGCTTATCTCCTTATCCGCGAGCCTCTTTCTTACCGAGTAACCATCCAGGTTAAGCTTCCTCCTTTTACCCGACCAGTTTACCTTACCTTCTCTCTTCCTTGATGTCCAAGTATCTGCCATGGATGTACGGACCTTGAGTTGTACGGACAGGGTCCATCCGTACAACCTAACCCAGATTTTGAACAAGAGCAAAATATATTTTGGTCGAGTTTAAAATGATTTAGGTCGAGTGGTCCGTACGGTCGGCCGTACAGTCTGTACGGTCCGTACTGTCCGTACACTCGCCCTAAATTTTCACAAACCTCCCTTTGATCCCAAACTTCATTCTAAGCCTCTTAAATCTCCTCCCTTTATTTCCCCAGATCAACAATATGGAGACAGATTCTTCAATATCTTGGTTGGAATCTGGTTGATAAGGTAGCATGCAGTCTGAACAGCATCACTCCAAAACCTCCGAGGGACATTAGCATGGTACATCATGGATCTAGCAACCTCCATCATATGCATATTCTTCCTTTCAGAAACTCCATTATGCTGTGGTGTGTAAGGACAACTTGTCTGATGCACTATCCCATGCTTGACTAGTGTATTCTCCACCATTGTCTGACCTTAGTACCTTCACAGTAGCATTGTAATGATTAATAACATATGCTTGGAAGTTTACAAAAGCATCTAACACTCTATCCTTAGATGGAAGCAATGTGATCCAAGTATACTTAGACTTCTCATCAATAAAAGTCACAAAATACTTCTGATTATCCCTTGACACACATGGAGCTGTCCACACATCAGAGTGTATTAGATCAAAGCAGTTCTCATATATAGTCTCTGATGTTGGAAACACAGTCCTACAATGCTTTCCTAGGATGCAAGCTTCACACTCCAAATGATTGAATGATAAAGTTGGTAAGATCAGTTCAATTGCACGAGTATGAGGGTGACCCAATCTAGCATGCCAAGTAATGCTATCAATATTATCAGTAGCACTACTTAAACAAATAGAGTCAAAGGGTTTAGAGAGCTTAGTCGTTTGGAGATGGTAGAGCTCATTCCTGCTGCCTCCTCGACCAATGACTTGTCCAGACTCCAAGTGATGTGATCATAGATCAGCTTACCAAAGAGGGTAAAGAGATCTTAGACGAGCCACATGATGCCACAATGCACCAGCAGCCTGGTGATGATGCTTTGACCATTCCAGAAAGTCCCATGACCCGTTCCAAGGCCAAGAAACTCAAGGAGACTGTTCTAGGATTACTCACTTCACATCCACAACAAGAAGAAAGTCTTCGAAAAGGTTTGATGGTCTGAGATATCTTGATCACCATTCAAGCTATCTCTACATCAAGCTGAGCTAGTGTTTAGGCAAGACATTTGGTGTGTGCTCTTTTCCTTGCTTTTGTTTTTTTCCCACAAGGTTTTCCGGAGGAAGGTTTTTAACTAGGCCACGACTTGTCTTACAAATCACCTAGGCCCTATTTCGGTCCAAGACTACTAGAAGACTATCCCTTTTATCTTATGTTATTTTTAAGACTATAGTTTTATGTTATATTTCCGAAACCCTAAGAGCTTGTTCTTTGGTTCTTTTATTTAGGGGTTTTCGCAAACCCTATTGTACTCAAGCAGTCTTTTATCAAAAACCCAATTTCTATCTATCTCTCTCTAGTTGGCGAGTTGAGGTGTTTCTGGTGTGTAATATCTAGAGTCTAAGGGTGTCTAAGTTGGTGTGTCATATCCGATTTAGTCATCTAGGAGTATCAAGAGATCATCCATCCCTCTTGTGTCACCATTCAATACACAAACCTTGAAGAACTTGAGTCTCTGATTCGTTCCTATTGGATTTTCACCAGAGTATGAGGATCTGGGTTTGTGTGTGATGAACAAGCCTTTAAGGCAATGATGAACTCGGATTGATGAAGAGAAAGGGTTCTGGTTTACTTGTGTTTACTTGAATCAGAATCAGAGATTAAGAGAGACTTAGAGAGATTAAAGAGTATAGAAAGGGGTAGACTAAGAAAGATTTAGACTCAAGAACACAAGCTATTATTTCTGGAAGTGGAGAGGGGTTTTCCCCCTTACTCCCTTGAAGATTACACTCGACAATGAGCTGAATATATAGAGAGATGAGAGATACAACAAGGTTAACCTAAGCATGTGAGGTCACCAAGACTATTTCAAAATACTAGGCTGAGAATGCACATATGCTTGGACAGGCTGGTGCTCTTCCTTTACTTTTGGCGAGTGGATAAGGTTATCCACAAGCTCTTACTTTTCTTTATGGGAAGTGGATAACCTTATCCATAAACGGTCAACACTCCTTGGCACCTTCCTGGAAACTTCCTCTTCCTTTGGTAAGTGGCATATTCCTTAACATCTTCTCACTCGCACAAACCTTCCCTTGGATAGCAAGTCTTTGCCTTTCCAAAACCTTTCTTGCCTCACACGTTTAGAGGTTGCCTTGGGTTACACTTCTTGATCATTTTAGGGTCACTTGATGTGCCCAAACCTTTCCAAGCCTCAAAACCATCTTCAAGGATCAAATGGTTGAGTCTAAATGTTTTTGGGTAGAGTTTGGTCCGTACAGTCCGTTTATTCCGTACGGCCATCCGTACAACTCACCCAGACATTGCTCATTTGATCCCTACTCTTCACCAAAGCTTCCCAAGGTCTTCCTCAGACTTCTCACTGATGTTTCTCAGTCTTTTGCACACTCAGAAGCTGTCCACAGCCTTCTCCATTCTCGTTGCACAAAATCCTTCACACCACACTATCTTCTTCGAGTCCATCTCATCTCTCAACTCATTCAGTGATATCTCTTCAAGTTATCAGTACGGCCGTACGACCATCCATACAACTCACCCAAACATTGCCCATTTGATCCTTACTCTTCACCAAAGCTTCCCAAGGTCTTCCTTAAACTTCTCACTGATGTTCCTCAGTCTCTTGCACACTCAGAAGCTGTCCACAGCCTTCTCCATACTCGTTGCACAAGATCCTTCACACCACATTATCTTCTTTGACTCCATCTCATCTCTCAACTCATTCAGTGATATCTCTTCAAGTTAACACTCCCCCTCAAGCTTGACTCTAGTGATCCTAAGTCAAGCTTGGAACCTTGAAGAGTCTCCTCATTAAAAACCTTATCAAAGAAAACCCTTTTGGGATAAAACCTTGATAAGGAAAAGAGTAAGATCTCCAAGGCCTAGGGATTGGCCAGTGAGTTCTTTGTGTCTCAACCAGTGTGGTGGACACAAAGAACTCTGGATCATGGCCTAACTGTGGTGTAAACTAATCCGACTTGGATTGCTCACCATTAACTCTTCTTGAGCTCTCATCTAGCTCATCTCATACTGATCATGGTCAATCCCCCTTTCACCCAACATCTTGTTGGGTTAAGTGCTCGGATTACCAAGATACATCCTCCATTGAGTACGTTCTTCATTCTCTGCCTTGGTTGCTTCTCCATCTTTACAGATCATTGAAGCTTCTCAATTGTTCCTGCAAGAATATATCCTCCCATCAACCAAAGAAGCATCCTAGGCGTTTGTCATGTGGTATCAGAACAACTTTGGTTAGGGAAATCTCGTTTACTCTTTAAATCTTTTTGTTTCAGCCGCAATACTCCTTAATCATCTTGAACAAAAGTAGAACTAGGTTTGTTTAGGGCTGCTCGAAAATTACATAGAGTTTGATGTAACCTGAGATTTTAAGAGAATAAGCAGAGAGTATGCGAATCTAAGAGAGTGAGAGATTAAGAAGAAGAATGCTTGATGTTCATGATGAACAAGAGAGAAGAGAGAGTAACTCGGAAAAGAGAGAGTGTATTGCTTGATTCATTAATCTGAGAGCAGTTACAAATATATAGAGAGTTAAGTAGGTTTACAATGGATACAAAAGGAAAGGCCATAAGGGAGGAGACGTGGCTGGTGAAGGAGAGTGGCGCGCCTGGTTTGAACTTGTGGATGAGGGTGCGAGATGCTCTTGGCATCTTGACTAGATGCCTTCTCCTTTCCAGCCTTGGACAGGCTGTCTTGGTCAAGCTTGACTCCTTATCCACGAGCCTCTTTCTTACTGAGTAACCATTCAGGTTAACCTTCTTCCTTTTACCCAGCCATGTTACCTTCTCTTCCTTCTGCCTTGTGACCCAAGTCTCAGGCATGGATGTACGGACCTTGAGTTGTACGGACATGGGCCATCCGTACAACTTGACCCGGTTTTTGCACAAGACCAGAATATGTTTTGGTCGAGTTTAAAGTTGTTTGGGTCGAGTGGTCCGTACGGTCGACCGTACGTACATGGGCCATCCGTACAACTTGACCCGGTTTTTGCACAAGACCATAATATGTTTTGGTCGAGTTTAAAGTTGTTTGGGTCGAGCGGTCCGTACGGTCGGCCGTACAGTCCGTACCGTCCGTACACTCACCCTAATTTTGCACAATCTTCCCTTTGATCTCAAACTCCATTCTAAACCCCTTGAACCTCCTATCTTTATTACCTCATATCAACACCCCCCCCCTCAAGATTGACCATGTGGAACAAGTCAAGCTTGGAATGCTATGAGATCCCCCTCATTAAAAACCTCACCAAAGAGAAAACCCTTTGTGGGATAAAACCCTTTGATGAGGGAAAAAGAGTGGAGACCCCATAGTGAGGGGATTAGTTGTCTAGTGTGAGGTCAATGAGTCCTAATCTGGTATGAATTGACTCAATGACCTTTTAACTTGCTGCCTTGGTAAAGACATCCGCCAACTGATCCTCACTCCTTGTATAGCAAGGCAATATTTCTCCAAGACCAATCATTTGTCTCACTTTGTGGCAGTCCACCTCAATGTGCTTGGTCCTCTCATGGAACACTGAGTTTGTTGCAATGTGGATAGCCGCCTGGTTGTCACAATGCATAGTCATTGGTGTGGCTTGTTCAACTTCTAGATGCTTCAATATCCCCTTGATCCACACCAATTCGTTTGTCAGCTTCAACATGGCTCTATACTCAGCCTCAGCACTTGAACAAGAGACCACCTTCTGCTTCTTGCTCTTCCAAGTGACCAGGTTCCCTCCAATGAAGGTGCAATAGCCTGTAGTGGACTTTCTGTCGGCTCGATCTCCTGCCCAATCCGCATCACAATAACCCACTACCTCAGTGCTCTTATTGCACCCCATCCATATCCCCTGGCCTGATGATCCATTTAGGTAACTGACGATCCGGTCCCCCATCCTCCAGTGATGTTCCCTTGGCTCTTGCATATGTTGGCTCACCTAGTTCACAGCAAAGCAGATATCAGGGCGAGTAATAGTCAGATAGATTAGCTTACCAACCATCCTCCTATAGAGTTTAGGATCTTCAAAGTGTTGGCTGTTCTCAATCTCCCCCTCATGTGGAACTTTATACCCATCCTCCAGTGGCATTTTGGCCGTCTTTCCACCAAGTTTACCTGCATCTTTCAAAAGATCAAGTGTATATTTCCTTTGAGACATGAATAGACCTTCCTTGGCTCTACATATCTCAATACCAAAGAAGTATTTCATCTCCCCTAGGTCTTTAATCTCAAACACAGATTTCAAGTGATCTTTTGTATCTTGTATAACTTCTTTGTGACTTCCAGTTATGATGATATCATCAACATAAACTAGAAGGACAATGATACCTGATGGTGTGGTGAGGGTGAAGAGAGTGTGATCCAGTTCTGACTTCCTGAACCCTTGTCCATTTAGGGTAGTGCTCAACTTGTTGTACCAAGGTCTAGGCGACTGCTTCAAGCCATATATAGCTTTCTTCAATCTCAGCACATTCCCTGGCTTTACAAGTCCTTCAAGACCTGGTGGGGGTTTCATATATACTTCATCCTCAAGCTCTCCCTGAAGAAATGCATTCTTCACGTCCCATCTGCCATAAACCCCATTCCAAGTTGGTTGCCACAGATAAAACAATCCGGATAGTGTGAAGCTTGGGAACTGGAGCAAAAGTGTCCAGGTAATCCTCTCCATAGGTTTGCGTGAACCCTCTAACCACCAGTCTTGTCTTCTTTCTCTCTATATTTCCATTCGGAAGGAACTTGATGGTGAATATCCATCTACTTGTTACAGCCTTCTTCCCTTTAGGTAGCTCACTTTCATAACATGTCTCATTTCTTATCATGGCTTAGCTTCATCAGCCACTGAGTCTCTCCATTCCTTATCCTCCATGGCTTCCTCATATGATCTTGGAACTTGACTATCGTCCAGACTTGTCATGAACACATAGTGTTCCTTTGGAAACTTAGCAAACTTGCACACCACTTGAGTTGGGTGAGCTACTGCTTGAACATTGTAGTACACCCGAGTATTGACCCAATTAGATGGGTCCCTTCTTATCCGAGTGCTCCTCCTTACTGGGAATTCAACCATTTGTTCTTCTTGTTCTCCATGACCTTCTTCCTCAGGTTCCTGGTTTCCTCCACTACTTTCTTCATTTTGAGCTCCACCTTGATCATGACCACCTGAACTTTCATCTGAACATTCCTCATTTTGGTCTCCTTCTTCAGGTGTATTTCCCCCTTCATGATCATGGTGGGGTTGATCTTCAGCTTCATTAGGGACTGGTTGATCCCAAGTCCTTCTAAGATGATCCGGAGACTAGTTGCCTTATCTGAAGCTTGAGATAGATCCTTCAAATCATCCCAGCTCTTCTCCTCGTAGTACCCTCTTGACTCCACAAACTTCACATCCCTTGACACTAGAACTCGCCTGGTTCTTGGATCAAAACACTTGTAACCCTTCTGAGTGGTTGAGTACCCAATGAACATTGCCCTTGTGCTCTTTGGTTCCAGTTTGTTCCTCATATCTCCGGGAACTAGAACAAATCATAAGCACCCAAACACTATTAGATGACTTAGAACCACCTTCTCCTTGTTTAGAACTTCAAATGGATCCTTGTCATCTAGAACTCCGGTAGGTGTTCTGTTGATCAAATAGCAGGCAGTAATCACAGCATCACTCCAGAACCTTTTGGGGACATTGGACTGAAACATGATTGACCGAGCTGTAAGAATAGAGATGAAATGGTAAGAGTATGATGGAGAGTAAGATTGGTGAAGAGAGTAACAAGAATGGTTGAGAGACAAAGAAAATAAGCCTGCTAGACAGATTGTATGAAAGACATAGAATGAGGGTGTTTGATAGTGTGGTTGAGTGTGAGCTCGTGTGAGCAGAGAGTAAGAGATCTGAGAGAGCATAGGAGCCAGAGAATGGGATATTTGGTGATGGAGAGACTTAACTCTCACTTCAGATAGTATAAGAGATTATAGAGAGTTTAAGACAGTTTCTGAGTATGAGAGAGTGTATGAGACTTAGAGAGAATATGAGAGTGTATGAGAGATTGTGAACCAGAGAATAAGTGAAGGAGGAGGCTCAACTCTCCTTAGATATTTCGTGGTTACATGTGGGGGCTTTATAGCCAAAATACAAGCAACTCACAAGACTACAAACACATTAAACTAACAATAAAAGAGGAAACTAAACTAATACTATTGTATGGAAAGATGATTCAGAACTGGCTGGAAAGACTGGTGTAGATCAGGCTGGTGTGTCCAGAGGAGGAGAAAGAGACAGGAGGAGAGGCAGGAGGAGAGGCACAGCCTTCCTTGGTGAAAGTGATATGTCTACACAACTTCTTATGCACCCCATGTGACTTCTTCTTGCTTATTTCAAACCAGAGTGATCCAATTGCATTCAAACTGAATTTCATTGACTTCTGGAACTTCAGCCACGTCCAAAAGGTCTTCCCCACTCATTCCTTGCCTTGCAAGTCAAGTATGGTTAGGTTTTTGATGAACTGTAGGGAGTTTCAAATCTTCTTACTTTGCTTTCCCGGTTTGAACCTTAAACCAGCTTGCTTCTCTTCTTCTCTTTCTTTCATTATTCCAAGACTCCCCCTCAAGCTTGACCATAGGAATGCTTCGACAAGCTTGGAACTGAGATTACTTGCCTCATTAAAAAGCTAATTATAGGAAAAAGAGTACAAGCAATCCAGCCAAGGTTTAGATAACTTTATTGGCCAGGAAGGGTGCCACTCCTTTCCTGCTTCACACTCAATTGGTTCCATTTGAACCTTCTTCTTATTTCACAGCTTGTCTCCCCCTTGTTTCTGAGTTCTTGCCTTTTTTATGGTGAGATCAAGCCAACATGTCTTTGGGATGATAATGAGGAGTGTCGGCCCTCCTGGCTTGCAATTGAATTCCTCACTTCATCCTTCTTCAGAATGGCCTTGCAACATGACTTGTAGAACTGACTTGATAGGGGGACTTTGCAAAGAGTTAGCTGCCATCCTTTCAGTGAACTGCCTTCTCTTTTCTCAGCCAAGTATATCCCTGGTCAACTCCATTTTTTTTCTTTGCTTCAGCTTCAACAATGGGTCATTGGCTTCTCATTAACACCCCTCCTCAAGCTTGACCAGACAATGAGAGTATATGGCCAAGCTTGAAGTTGAGAGCCAATGACAGCCAACACCTTGAGACCACAGCCCTCTTGGCTTGAATTTTTGCCTTTTCTCCTTAGGAAACTTCCTGTTCACCCTCTTGGCTTCAGGTAAGACCTCTTGAGCAATCTCTCCACAGTACCAATCTTCCTCTCTACCATCTTGGGAGTTAATGAACACAATCAGTGTCCAAAGTGTTGTTGGGTAGTGGGCAATCTCTACATGGACAAGAATTTACATCTTCTGTAGGCTATGAACACATGGGCTTCTTGCTCTTAATTAAGAAGGCACAGCTTATCAAGAACCGAAGCTGGTTTCTTGAACCTCCAGCCCATGGGGGCTTAGTGAAACTGAAGGGGTTTCAGGTGTGGGTTGACTGTCCAACACCTCTTCTTCTTGATTCCCTCCTTCTTGGCAGTGACACACTTCAAACCCCTCCTACCCTCTTGCTGGTTCGTGGTCTTGGAAATCACAGAATAAGCTTCATCTTTATTGGCCAGAGAATAGTTTTGAACAGCCTAGCTTTGATGCTTCTCCAATGACTTTGCTCCAACAAATAATTTTCTCCATGGGTTTTCTTCAGAACTTTGGACAAGCGAAGGTGGGTTGGTTTCTTTCTTTGGAACCCTTGAAGTCTCTGGAGTCTCCATTTCAGTTTCAGTCTCCATCTTGGAGAATTTTGGACCAGTGGACAAAAGAGTGTTGCTACTGGTATTGCAAGAACTGGATCAGAAACTGATCTTGGATGAAGCTAGCTTGACTTTTCTGGAGCTTCCTTGAGTTCACAGAATGGTATACTCCCTATCTTGAGTTCTGGTGAGGTCTTCCTCTTGGAAGACCTT
This sequence comes from Moricandia arvensis, assembly GCA_905132765.1. Taxonomy (NCBI): domain Eukaryota; kingdom Viridiplantae; phylum Streptophyta; class Magnoliopsida; order Brassicales; family Brassicaceae; genus Moricandia; species Moricandia arvensis. The sequence continues at coordinate 5,594 of CAJHQP010006848.1, read as the reverse complement.
TGGACCAGTGGATAAAGAGAGTGAATCCAAGGCAAGTTCTGTAGACAGATTTTAAGAGACGATTTTTGATGGAAGTCATGAATAGGTTTTCAGGAGCTTTGATGCTCTGTTATACCATGCTGACGCAATTAGCAGAGTTAAATGGTAGAGTAGTGATGGAGAGAGTTCAATATTGGCCGAAGAGAGTGAACTAAGAATGGGCGAGAGTGACAAGAAAATAAGTCTGCTAGACAGATTGTATGAAAGACATAGAATGAGCGGTGTTTGAGCAGTGTGGATTGGAGTGTGCAGGAACTACAGTGTCAGCAAATCGTGTGAGAACAGAGTAAGAGACCTGAGAGAGTATACGGAACAGAGAATGGGATGGGTATGATTTGGTGCTGAGGAGACTCTAACTCTCACTCAGAGAGTATAGGAGACTATAGAGAGTTTTAAGACAGTTTGCTGAGTATGAGAGAGTGTATGAGACTTAGAGAGAATATGAGAGTAGTATGAGAGATGTGAACCAGAGAATAAGTGTAGGAGGAGGCTCACTCTCTCGTAGATATTTCGTGGTTACACATTAGCTGCAGTTTATAGCAAGGATACAGCAACCTCACAAGACTACAAAACACATTAACTAAGCATAAGAAGACGGACACTAAACGAATATATTGCTATGGAAAGAATGATTCATAACATGCTGACAGCACTGGTGGTAGATCAGGCTGGTGTGTACAGCGACTGCATGTCCAGAGGAGCAGAAAGAGACAGGAGGAGAGGCACATCCTCCTTGCGTGTATAGTCGACATCGTCTACATCAACTTCTCTATGCACCCATGTGACTGTCTTCTTGCTTAATTTAAACGCAGATTGATCCAATTGGCATTCAAACTGAATTTCATTGACTTCTGGAACTTCAGCCACGTCCACTAAGTCTTCCCCGCACTTCATCTCCTTGCCTGCAAGTCAAGTATGGTAGGTTTTGATGAACTGTAGGAGCTTCAAATCTTCTTACTTTGCTGTCCCGGTTTGAACCTTAAACCAGCTTGCTTCTCTTCTTCTCTTTATTTTCGTTATTCAACACGAGCCACCTCCATAAGATGCATGTTCTTCCTTTCAGCCACATCAGTGTCCGTTGAGGCGTCGTGTAAGGAAGCGTACTTTTGCTGTCTGATGGCGAGATCCCATGTTGAAAGCTTATGTGTTGCTGAATGCCAGGCTTGTGCTATTCAGCACCATTTATCCGACTTGAAATCTTAATCTATGGCATGTAATAGTAATCACATATAGCAAGCTGAGAGAGAGCTATTCTAACAATAGCATCAAGCACCCTATCCTAGTTTGAATGAGAGTTATCCAGCGTCTGTATTTCGATTTTCATCAATGATGTTCACTTAAAAATACGTATAGTTTTTCTCTAGATAAACAAGGAGCAGTCCACACATACTGTATATGCACACAGATAAAACAAAGACCACTTGTTCATACAGAGTAGTAGTTGATTTCTGATGAAATGAACTGAAACTGTCATTACAATGTTTACCCAACCTAGGAAACATGACTTGTCCCATTCATTATGTCTGTAGTACATGACACCTGTAACACATTCTTAAACTGTAGAGCTCTAACATTCCGAGAGGTGTGACCTACGTCTAACGCACTGCCACGCGTGCATACATGTACTTTCATCATACACAAGTAGAGTACTACAGGATCGAGTACTTGTAAAAGTCTCAAACTAGGGAGTTGGCAGTGTCTTCGACTAGCACTGTAAAGTCTCCTGTTTGAAGATTCTATACTCCCCTTCCCGTTCAAACGATTCTTATAGGCTCGTTAATATCCTGAAACTCAAATAAATCAGGCTATTAAGTCTAGACTGAATATGACATCTCTGTGGCAAAATTTAAATCGAAGTAGTGTACTTCTAACAGATAGAGATTGTGGATGTGAACTCAGGCATATAATTTAAAGCTTTAGCGATTCCCATGGAAACATAGATATCTTAACTTGCCTATACCATCTTTATAGTTGCGTACTATCACACCTATTAGCAATATCATCAGGCACTGACGCTCATGAGCACGTCTATGTTCTTCTATCAAGATAATCATCGACTAATCATGTAGGTGCGAGGTCAGAATGAAGAACTCTCTGAATCAACACTCAGAGGCTTACTAGTGTTATGAGGCATGATAGGTACTCAGGCGAGTCAAGTGATACATCTAAATGCATCAAGGTTCTTAGCATGATAGATGCAATGCAGTATGGAGTTCTTTCATTCCATTTTCAAACGTGAGATCGGAGATACGTAGATAGGTCATAAGCAGCATAGGAGTACCTAGAGGCTTACCAGATACATTACCGATTCTCCTTGAGAGCGTTGATGAAGGCATCAGACTGTCTGACCTCCTGATCAGCTCGTGCTCCATGCTCTCTAAGCCGGATGAATGTGTTGAGATGCAAGGCTTTTCCTGTCCCTTCTCGTGTGACTGGACCTACGGCTCACGTATAGTTAAACCAGCTTCACTCGTATAAATGTAGAGCTGGCGAGGTGAGCTCTTCGCATCTCGTCCTGCCATTTCGGCAATGACTTTGCCGGCTTGAGATGTGAAGTATCCAACACTGCGGCATCCTCTTTAGTGCACCGACTTCTTTAGCAGTCGGCATCACAGTTGCGCGTCCAAACTTCCTTTCCTCACATACTCTCTTTCATCAGGCTGTATCAGTATGCTCTCGTATCGAAGTGTCCTTTGGGACAGCCTACAGTCTATTGTTGGCCACAGGGACAGTATCCTTAACATCCAAACAATCATAGGATCCTTCCTCTTCTGGATTTTGAGCACAAACTTCCTCCAAGTTGGAGATTTTGAGGACCTCAGTATGTGCTTGATCAAATCGTTGAAGGCATGATTTTAGGGTTAAGAGTAACCAAACACCTGATCTTGCTGACGCCCTGCTCTCCCATCAAGATGTCTGATCTGTTGTGTTTGGCCTAAGCATCTCTAGTTATGAACTAACAAGCCCCGCGGAACTTCGCCCAAGTGCTTAGTAACCTCAACATCTTCCTGAGCAGGCCTGTTGATAGCCTCTTTAGTCAAACCGGCTGAGATTGGAGGTGTTTTCCATAGATCATTTTGGAGAGTCTCCATAGGACTTTTGGAGTCTGCAGTAGCTGTATGTCCAAATAGGTGGATCTAGAGGACCCTTGAATCATGGTCTGCACCTCATGTCCGTCTTAGATGCAGCTTTTGTTGAGCAGCTCAAGCAAGCTCCTTTGCTCTTTCTCCTCCACTACGCACTGCTTTGGGAGCTTTCATCTGTGATGTGACTCATACAACTTGCTCCAACGCGCAAGTCTTCACCAGCCGAGACACAACAGGTAGTTTTCCACACCTTTAAGAGTAACGGAACAGCTAAGATCACTTTGCTTCCTTCCATTTCTAGACACCTTCATAACCCAGAAATTTTGAACCTTTTGAACACGAGATGAAGCTGAAGTATTGTAGATCTATGACACCAGTATATGAGTAACCCAGGCCTCTGATCCATGAGATTTTTTAAGAGAATAAAGCAGAGAAGTAGAGATATAGAGAAAGAGTGGACAGAGGTGAGTGATTGGAGAAGAAGCTTGATGTTCATGATGAACAAGAAGAGAGAGAGAGTATAACTCGGAAAAGAGAGAGTGTCTTGCTTGATTCATTTAACTCTGAGAGGAGTTTACAAATATATAGAGAGTAAAGTTGTTTACAACGGATACAAAAGGAAGGCCCATAAGGGATTTGCTGCGGTCAAGGAGAGTGGCGCGCTGGTTTAAAAACTTGTAGAATGAGGGTGCGACGATGCTCTTAGGCATCTTGACTGATCGCTTTCCTTCAAGCCTTTGGACGGGCTGTCTTGGTCCATGGTTGACTTCTTATCCGCGAGCCTCTTTCTTACTGAGTAACCATATCAGGTTAACCTTCTTTCCTTTTACCAAAGGCCAGGTTACCTTCTCTTCCTTCTGCCTGTGAACCCAAGTCTCAGCCATGGATTGTACGGACTTGAGGTTGTACGGACATGGGCCATCCGTAACAACTTGACCGGTTTTTGCAACAAGACCAAAATATGTTTTGGTCGAGTTTAAGTGGTTTGGGTCGACGTTTGGTCCATACGGTCCGGCCGTAGTCCGTATGGTCCGTACCGTCGTCACTCACCCTAATTTTGGCACAATCTTCCCTTTGATCTAACACTCCATTCTAACTCCTTGAACCTCCTCTCTTATTACTCAGATCAGCTAACATGGCCGGAGCCAGCTGATCATCCAACAAAGGACAAGCGGATGATCGAAGGCGAGCCATAACTGAGCTAAAACAGCTGTTGAGACTGAGGAAGAGCTGATACAGAGTGTGGACACGCTTAACCCAGCTTGAAGAGAGTGTGCATGGGCTGAAACCAGCTGAAGTAAAGTGTGTTGAGCTGAATGAGCTGCATGCAGTTTAAATGACACTAACTTGGAGGCTGGTTTGAGCTAGTGGCACTAACAGGATTTGAGTGAGCTGAACTTCGGAGAGGAAGAGCCTGAAGCCAGCTGAGTGACACTAGACTAGGTCGAGCTGAGCTGAATGGGAGTGACACTGAAGCTGCCATGGACTGCTGGACCAAGTTGATTTTTTCCCCCGAACCAAAAAAAAAAGGAAAGAAGGAAAAAATTTGGGGGTTCAGGATTTGTTTCTCTCAGCCCCAAAGGAGTTCAAAACCAAAAGTTACGGGTCCATTTTCTCTTTCTGATGATCAGCACGACAATTCAAGTCCAACGAAACCTTAATGAAGCTATTTGGCTAAGTTGCCCAGAAGAGTGTTTGCAGCCCAAGGAAGAGATTCTCATCAACAAGTTCATTATGGGTTTTGTTTCTTACCAAATTCGACCAGGGCCTTTATTCAGCATGTTTCTGACCCATTCTCATCGAAATATCACAAAAGAGTCAGCAAGAAGTCTTGGTCGTGATCATCCAAGAGCCATTCAACAAACACTTAAAAGTGGTCAAAACAGTTAGTCTTTCATTTTCTGTTTCCTAAGTTCCTAGTTTTCCATAATCATTTCTACGCTTTCTACATTGTTGTAAGACTAAATAAGGATGCTGCCACACGACTCAATAAGATCATTCACCTTTTTGTTTAAGAAACCTCTTAACAACTGGTGGATCCTTGTTTTAGCTTCTGGACATTGTTAATGCTTAAGGAGTTAATCTCTGCAACGCACTTGTCTTTAGGTCATTGTTTATGTGGGTAAACAGCACGTTACTGAACACTTTCTAACAAGTTCCTGGTCAGTCATAGATCAGTTTTGAAGCAACCATTCATTCTTGCATCCCACCATCAGTTCGAGTTAATCCATAAAAGCAACCTGCGTGTGTTAGTGACTGGTGGAATAGAAGGATATGGGTGGAATTGAATGAGAATAAAGGTATTTGGTCAATCGAGAACTAGTGAGAAATGTTGAGATAACAATGAGATTTGAGCAGCAGAATTTTAAGTGTTGGCTGAAGAGTTTTGGTGAGTGAGATTTTCTCGAGTGTATTAGAGTGCAAATTCGTGTGAGTATTGAGAGAGTTGAGATTAGAGAGAATAAGTAA
>CAJHQP010006847.1:0-35764 GCA_905132765.1 Moricandia arvensis | reverse complement strand
TTACACGTGGCGTACATTTAATTTATCACAAGCTACATGGTAAAAAGAAAGTATGCATATTGAGATTTGCTCCATCTTCGCCGCCGATCAATTTCCAACCGTTCCAACGAGACCTCTAAAAGTTCTGGGATGCTTCTATCCTCTGCTCTTGTAACCATTACTGGATCCTCCTTTGCTTACCGCCGATGCTGATATTGGGTCTCTTGATCTTCGAATGATATATTTGAGACTACTCAATCAACTCAGTTGCAGATTCTTTGTTGGACTGCTTAGACAGAGCTCCAACCTCTTCTGAATCTTCTTCCAAGCGACCAAGCTTAATCCATCATCCTTGTCCTCCCCTCCAACAGGAAAGCTTAACCCTTACACTGATACCGGCCACTCTTTGAAGCGGGTTAAGTATGATTTCTAAAAGAAAGAAACCAGATCATATCCATCAAAGAAGATAACCAATACTAGCATTTCAGAACTATGATTTAGCATGCGAAAGAGAACATGAAACAAATCCAGTTTTAATCGGAAATCGCCAAGCAAACATAAAAATAACACATCAAAAAATTGCCTAACGCAAATATCTATTTCTCTTAACGGAAAGTAGAATCGATCACACGGAGCGAAAATATAAACTCTATCCATCCTTCTCAAAGATCTAATTGTGTTAAGAAAGTGGTTGAGAGAGTTTTCCCTCTTTAAAGAGAAGAGATTTGTCGTAGACGATGAAGCATTGGTCAATGGACAACTCTTAACAATCGCAATTTTGGCATGTTCGGACATATTTAGAAATCTTGAGAAAATCATTTTTCTTTTATTTTAATGTAGAACTCACTATTTATTTATAATTTTAAAATTGTTTGATTTAATTAATAGATAAATTTAAAATGATCGAAGATGTAAAAATAACTAAATCGGCTGCCTAGTTGAGGTTGCATAAACTGATGTATATAGGAAGAAAATATGAGTATATTCATCATTTAATAACAAAAAAACACTCAAATACAAAACAACTTTTCATTTTGCTTTAGAAAGTTCTCAAAACTGAAGCTCTCAACGTTTCTCTTTGATCTTTTATGATCTACTCTCTTAGATCTTATGAAGCACATCTCCAATAGACTTCTATTTATAGTGAAAGACAATCATCTTTAACATGTGGGATATGGAAACACAAACCTAACCTAAATAGAAAACTTCTTTTTCTTATTATAAATTTCCTGTTGTATTTATCTTACCATATTAAACACTTATTAATATGTTAAATTTCCACAAGATTGGAATTATCCAACTATCACCCCCTTAATTCAAACTTGAATTGGTAGATCAATTGCTTGAACTTCAATTAAGCTCCTAATTTGCTTGAACTTAAGCCTTGCTAATGGCTTTTTTAGGATGTCGGCCTTCTTCTCAACACCCCGCACATGCTAAACTTTGATTTGTCCATTCTTCACACACTCACAAATGAAACGATATCTTGAATGTATGTGCTTACTTGTTCCATGGAAAACCGGATTCTTCATGAAATCAATGGCTGATTTGTTATCGATCGTAAGCTTGACCTTCTCGCTTTCTTCGCTTAATATCTCACTCAACAATTCTTTGATCCATATAGCTTGCTTCGCTGCTTCCGTTTGTACCATGAACTCTGCTTCGCATGATGACAATGCAACCATTTGCCACTTATACGACCTCCAAGTAACCAGTGATGAACCGTAATAGAATGCATGCCCTGACTTGCTCCTCCCATCATCGACATCAATATTGTGACTACTGTCACTATAACCAACGACGCTCCTTTACCCATCTCTCTTGAAGAACAGACCAAAGTTTGTTGTTACTTTCACATATCGCAATATGTCTTTGATGGCTTGTCCATGAGAGTCTCTCGGATTGTGCATGTATCTACTCAGTACGCCCACTTCGTAACACAAGTTAGGTCTTGTGTGAAGCAGATACCTGAAACATCCTATGATTCTTCTGAGATCTGTAGCATATATCTCTGGTTCATCTTTAACTTTTGAGATCTTCAAAGTCAACTCCATTGGTACGTGAGTCGCGTTACACGCTTTCATCTTTGTGTCACACATGATTTCGCATGTACTACATAACCGAATATCCTCAAGTGCTCGATATTTGGTTTCTTCGATGTGAGACACTCGTATGGCGTTTGATCCTTCAATGCTTTTGTATGAAATCTATTGATGAGGTAAGTTGAATGTCGTAAATCTTGCCCCCATAAGTATTTCGGCATCTTCATTGCCTTCAACATACTTCTTGTCATACGCATTAAGGTTTGATTTCTTCTCTCCACAACACCGTTTTGCTGAGGCGTGTAAGGCGGCGCGGTCAGGTACCTTTTACTCCATTCTCTTCGCGAAATATATTGAACTCAGCTTAGGTAAACTCTCCTCCTATATCGGTGTGACAGGTCTTAATGGTTGAACCGGTTTGCTTCTCTACATTTTTCTTAAACCTTTTGAACCGATCGAATGCCTCACTCTTCTCTTTCATAAAATAGTCCACATATACCTGGAGAAATCATCAATTAGGACAAAGACATACTTTTATTTGCTGGTGTTGGTAGTGTGATTGGTCACACAAATCTCCATGCAATAACTCTAATGGCTTTGTTGCACGAAACATGGCTTTAGTCAGGAACGAGTGTCTAATTTGCTTCGCTGCTAGACATGTGTCACACACGCTTTCTTCGTGTGTTACACTCTGCATTCCTAGGACCATCTCCTTCTTTACCATGTTGTTCATTACGCCATAGCTTATATCTCTTAGTCGAACATGCCACCTCCATGTTGCACCTTTATCTCTGACATGTAAACACTACGAAAAGGTAATCTCCATCGGGGTCTTGTAGAGATTTTTTGGGGATTTTGTAACACGTACAATCAACCTTTCACACGAATCTGTGAGTGTTAAATAGACATCTTTCATGTTAACCTCACATTCGTTTTCTGTTGCTTGACCAAGACTTAATATGTTGTGCTTCAGGTTGGGTATGCAGTATATGTCTTTGAGTGCCTTCTTCTCTCTAGTCTTGCACATAAAGGTAACAACCCCCTTTCTTACGATATCAACACGCAATCCATCACCATCCTTCACCTTCCCTTCGTGTTGAGATTCAAACTCGAAAAGAACTCCTTGTGTCCCGTCATGTGATTTCTCGCTACATTATCCAAATACCAAATACTTGCATTGCCTTTTTCGATATCAAGATTCTTTGGAATCACTTTGTCTTCATTCAAGAACATAACCTCGTGTACATAAAGGGCGTCAGCCTCTTATCTCTCGTGTATATTAGCTTCTTGATTCCTTACTGATTTTTTGGGACATGCAGTTGCATAATGACCACGCTTGTCACATCTCCAACATATTAAATTTGAACGATCCTTCTTTGAGTTTTTGCTTTGGTGTGTGACACATGGTTTTGGTTGTGTAACCTACCTCGACCTCTACCTCTTCCCTTCCGTCATCTACCTCTACCACGAAAATCTCTATAGTTCCTCTGAATATGGTGATTGTTAAACATAAGCTTTCTTTGTGAGTTTCTTCCCCTACATGCTCCTCGTACGCTTTTAGTCTTCCAACTATGTCCTCAAAGCCCGTAGAGTTCAGTTCTAGGACTTGCTCAAGTGATGCTACGATTTGAATATACTTGTGTCTTCAATACCCTTCAAGAAATTCTTAACCATCTGGATTCTTCTATGTTTATTTTCTAACGAGGCTACTTTAGATGATAACCCATATATCTTTCCCGCAAAGTCATCCATGGTATCACTATCATCCCTCTTTAACCTGTCAAACTCTGTCATTAATGTATGAAGTCTCGCATCCCTTACATGATCAGATCCAAGGTATCGTGACTTGATGGCGTTCTAGATGTCTTTTGATGCGGTTTGTTCTCCCACCTAGAGAATCGAAGTTTCGGGAACGGACTGAAACAAAATAGCAGTCGCAACATCATTCTTCTTTTGATCATTCGAACCTGGTTCTATCGTGTCCCACACTTCATGAACGCGGAGTAACACCTTCATCCTCATTGACCAAACTGTATAGTTTGTCGAGTTCATCATCGGACATTGGATGGATGTGGATCCAAAGTCCTTCGTGCATGGAGCCCTATTCACGTCAGCCATCTTACCTTTGCGATCTTAGCTTCACAGTCACCAGGATCGAAGCTTCAACTTAAGCTCTGATACCAATTCAAATATCTAGAAACACAAAGATTTATAAGAATAATTTTTCTTATTGCTTTAGAAACTTCTCAAAACTAAAGCTATCAATGTTTTTCTTAGATCTCTTATGATCTACTCTCTTAGATCTTATGGAACACCTCTCCATTAGACCTATATTTATAGTGAAAGACAATTCCCTTTAAGATGTGAGATATAGAAATACAAACCTAACCTAAAATAGAGAACTTCTTTTTCATATTCTAGAATTGTTTTGGTGTTTATCTTGACATATTAAACACTTATTAATATGTTAAGTTTCCACAAGTTTGGAAATTATCTAACAAAATAAACATACTTTAATAATCGCTTTTAAGATTGTACGATGTTGAACTGTTACTATTGTTTTACCAAGGAATATGAACTATATATGTGCAAGAACTTTCACAAAAGTAATCCCTGATTATCCACATCATTTTTGACTTACGTTTAGCGTAGTTCCAAACATGGGCTTAACCCAAGGAAACCCTAAAAATATGAGAGGAGAAAGTACATGTAAAATATAAATGTTTGCTTATGACATAAAATGGTGGACTTCTAGACTTCCACAAAATTCTTTGGGTTATCTAAATTGTTAGAAGAATCATGCAGCAGATTTGTTAGCAAAGAAGGTTTGTGAGTTTTACCAAGAGAAAGAAAGAAGATTTGTGAGACCAATCTTTTGTATTCATGTTTTGACCCTCTGTCATCATAGTTGATAAACTATTAGACCATGTTTATTCCCAGTTTCTTACGATGATGTTTTTAACTTGATTTGACTCTTTTTTTTTTACATTTTTTTGTTAAGAGACGACTTTTATGTCTCTTATTTAAGAGACGATTCTTAGGTTTTCTTAGTTAAAAGCTAAGAAACGTTTCTTAGAAAAACTAAAAACATCACCCTAACAGACCTGCAATAAAGATGACTTTAGTAGTTTAGTGAAAAGTCTCGGTTGACTTTCAAAAACGTGTGCATAATTCATTTTCTTATTTGTCCCGCATTTGGTGCGAACGACCTCGTAGGAAATGAAAGTCGCGGTCGATCTGGTCATTTTTATCAATTTATTTGGTCATCAATTAGGTAATCGATCAAGTCATTCTTTTTTTATCAGCAATCAGGTCATCATTCTATATATTTCTTTTTGGTAAACGCATTTTATATATTTCCTTTTGGTAAACGCATCAAAGTCATTTTATATCTTTCTTTTTGTTTTATATATGAATACTTGTCAGTGCTTTAAATAAGTTAGTGGTTGTCAGTTAGTGACTCTCTAATATACAATTAATCGTTATTTGTCATTGCTAAAATTTCTCTACACGGTCTGGATATAACCACGTCAACTGAAAGTAGATAGTTTCACATTATTATCTAACAAACCTTCAACTAAAACTTAAAATTAAATTAATCACTGATGAATAATCTAGGTTATTATATCTATAGTTGACCGTTTCTAATTTCACTAAGGAACAGGTAAACAATTTGGAAAAAATGTTTGTTAAAAAAAGGGAAAACTGTAGAGGCTCACTTTAATCAAGGTTATTTGGTTCATCTCCTTTCGGTAGAGAAAAGATCTCCATTTTTCGGTAGAGAAAAACACTTAAAACTATAACAAAAGAAGTTTTATTCTAAATATGATAATCAAAAAAAAATTACTTTATTTTATTCTTATTTGTTTTCAGGTCTTAGGAGATTTTTAAATAAAGTATACAAATTATCTGTGTGAATTATAATTCTTTTGTTTCTGTATATCACATTTCAACTTATCATCATTTTTGTGCAAATCATATTTTAAAAATTAACAGAGAACTTTTTACGTTCAAATGTTTTTATATATACTCTACCAGTTGATCCGGTAAGTTTCATAAAAACATACTTTGATGTTATAGTGTAGACTTTTCTTTAAAATACCATGACACTGTTGAACATGAGTTTGGAATTCTTTCTAACTATATCAAAAGTAAACTGATCATATGTTATCAGACTACTATGTAAACTTTTTAGACTGGATTCCAACCCCAAACTTTGCACATAATTGATATTTTGTTTGGAGTGTTTTAGTACATTTGAAGGTATAACCTTTTTGTTTTCTTTGCTAAAAGACATTCTCTATATTTTTTTTTGTATATTCGTTAACTTCATTTCAACATAATGTCATTGTCGTTAATATTACTTCGAAGACTTCATTGGTTTTGCAGATATAAATATGAGTTTTATAAATATGATTGGCGTTTTATGAACCAAACCACTACGACTATTTCTCTTAACCATACAACTATTTCACCTAACAACGAAGCTAGTCGCAATGATTATTACCAAACAAAACTATTTAGGTTGCATAGCGAATTATGCGTCTGGTCCTATTTTCAGTAAACAAGAATAGGAACCGCGTACGTGAAACGATCTCTAATAATAAATTAACGTGAAGTCCGTGGGTTCTAGAGAAAAGTCTCCCACGAGTACTCGAGTAGAGCTCACATATCCAAAGCGACCAAAAAAGTCAAACAAATAAAGAGTCATCTAAAACTATTGTATGAAATGTCTTAGTAAAAAAAATATTGTACTAATTAATTAATTAGAGTGTTGGTTTAATCTGTTTACTTGAAACAATGTGATTAGTTAGCATTAGCTTTCTCCCTCTCTTAACCATCCATGGCTGCTTTCACGTGTACCAAAAATGAGATTGAAATGCATATAACGATATAAATTGCATAAGCCTTTGCAAGGTAAACACGAGCTAAACTAAAATTATTTAATATATTGCATTAGGAAATGTCTTTTCCTGATTTCAACAAATAAGGATATCTTAATGATGAATCTTAAAATTCACGTAGAAATAGAGTTTTAAAACGATTGAAACTTAATTAACAAGAATGCTTAAAATAGAAAAGATAGATACTAAATATCAATGAAAAATGGATGGTTATTGATTATAGCGAATGCAAGTATAAAAAGTATAGAGAATCGAATGAAATTAAAGTATAAATTAGCTATACAGAATTTGGCTATTTCTTTGTCTTTTCTTCCTCCTTTTATAGGTTTCTTTGGTGAATCGTAACAGAAGCAAGCTTCGCAGCATGGATCCTCTTTTCTTTATGGTGGTCTTTATGGACTGTGACTCCCTCATTATATGTTTTGACTTCTGTTACGATTCTGAGGTGGGCTGAAACTTTGACAAACCTTTGTTCTTCTAATGGGCCTTCAATTTGTATTTATAGTGGGACTTTTCGTCAATTGGTCTAAGATCTCAGACCGGGTCTAGGGCGGGTGAAACTCGGCTACAGCAATAGCCCTCCCCCTAAATATGATGTGTCTCGATAAGTCGGGTGTTGAATTTGGCCCATACTACATTTCGTAGACAGATTGATCTTTTCGTGTTGAGATCCGGGTCGAGATTCCGGTTTGGTGTATTTATTTGATTAGTACTTGGGTTGGCACATTCTTCGAATCGTCTTTGATCGGTCATTTATATAGGGTTTTGAGCTTTTACGTTTTTCATCTTCCATCGTTTTCAGATTGTTTTCGAAGTTTACTATGTTTTCGCTGTATTAACCTTCTTCCCTTCTTTGATCGGTTTAATGGTCTCTTTCGATCTTGTTACTACTGTTCCTTTTTCGGTTTTGTTGCCTTCTTCTTCGTCGAGGGACAATATACCCATTTCACGCTGTAAAAAGCCTAGAGTAATAACTTTGTCGCATGAATCAAATCTAGGCGTCCGCCCTGCTAGTGCGGTTCCTTCGGTGGACCGAGTTGAAATTTCGACGTCTTCCAACATATTGTTTCACTATTTGAAATCTTTGAGATAGCAAGATTTGATTACCAAATTGAAGAGCAATTTGGTAATTTCCTCTTTGGTGGAGTTTCGCGTGCCTTTTTCTTCTGAAAGGTCACATTCTGCTCTTGAGGGGTATTTCACTATGTACTAGTCTTTCTTAAGAATGTTATTTATGGTTTCCCCTTCCCCGTATTTTGTTACTTTATTTCCAGAGGCATGATACCGCTGTCTCTCAGCTTTCTGTTAGTGTTATTTGGCCGAATTAGGTCTTGCTATTTTGTTTGGCGAGTTGGGTCAAGCTATGACTCCTCAATACTCGAGGCCGTGACATTTTTCAAGGTTGTGCCAAAGAAAATAGGATGCATTACGTGCCTGGAAGTCTTCAAATCGTTACTGACCTTCCTAGTAAGGTGCATGACTGGGAGAGTAAATATTTATTTGTGAAAATCAATGCGCCTTCGGTGGATGCCGATCTCATTAGTGTCGTGAGAAGAGAATGGAAAGAGCTTCCTAGTTTGTTGCGTTTACTTCATACTCTTGTGTGATTATTTGGATGTCTTTTTACTTCATGTTTTCATTTTATCTTTCCTAGTTCATCCTAAGAGGTCTCAAATTGCTGATTGGATAGTGAGAGCACAATATTTCTTGCTCTCCCAAATCATTCCTAGTCATCATTTACGACGGAGTGCATAATGTCCGTCCTTGGCGTCATCTCTGGGACTCTTATTTCCCTTTTTTAAGTTTACTTCTTTGTTGGTTTGCATAATGTTAGTTGTTATGACTGTCAGTGATACTTGTTGAACCTTCTTTTCGCCGTGTTTTTACCCGTAACACGTCGGAACGCCGTCAAAACGCGAAAAGTTCTTGGGGTGATGAATCTGCTAGATTTAGAAGAATAGAGAGAATAAGGAAACCATCAAACGACGTCGGGAGAGACACGCTTGAAATTCCTGGTGTTGAAGTTGATCATAGGTTTGACCATGAGGTCAATCTGACGATGTTGGGTGGCAATGGCTCACATTATCAGTCATTTCGTTTTTTAATTTTGTGGGAGATGACTCTTATGTTCCTCAGGAGGAATGTGGTAGGTTAATTCCTTCTCGAGATGGTGTAAGTGATTCTGTTCTGGTTCGCCTGCCTACTGAGGAGTATGCCTTTTCTTTTAGTACGGATAGTATCGTTCCTCTTCATGAAGATGCTAAGGAATGTGCTCGACTTTCTCGGAGTTTTTGCTTAGATGGTGATCATACTTCTTCTAAATAAGGGGCTTTACCCAAAGTTTTTGAGGGTATTAGTCAGTCAAACTTCTCAGTATGTTCTCTTGATCTTGCGATTTTATTTCCTTCTTTTGATAGGGAAATGGATTTATAATGTTACATTTCTTCGTAGCTTATGAGTTGGGTGAATCGTGTTTTGCTTGATTGTTAACGAGAAGATTTCGTTACTTTGAAAAAATATGATTGATGTGCTTGAGCGGTCGAGTCACTGCTTACTTCCTCATTGGATGAGACCAATAACTTCATTGTTCAGTTGAAGACGACTGTCAATCTTCGTGAGACATCTCTCCAAAATCTCTTGACAGCGCTCTGGAAAGGGTCTGTGATCTGGAAGCCTGCTTGGCGCGGTCAGTGGTGGATCGATAGCGCAAGGTTCAAAGTTTAAATGCTTCCAAGGTGGAAGAGGTTAGGAAGGCTGAATCCTCTACTCGTCGATCTGTTAAGGCAGTATCTTCTGAAAGTCTGAAGGTTTTTGTGGCAACCTTCACCGATTTTCACCACGTTCAAAAGAAGGCTTTGATGGTTTGGACGGACACTAACTGCTTAGATCTTATCAACACTTTTAGGAAAAGTGGTTTCTCCATGCTGGAGGAAGACGAGCAAAGTGGGAATGGTACTTGGCATATTTCATGGCCGAGCTCGACGACATGGATGTGGCGACGCTTGATCCAGCCAAAGACTTCAAGATTGATCTTATCCTTGAAGATTGGTCTCCATCATATAATTTAGTTGTGAACGACTTGTAGAATATATGTACATTTTTTGAAGAAGTTAATGACACCCGGGAGGGTTTTATGAATATCTTAATATTTTTACGCCAAGTCTTTTATTTATGCTCGTAAAAGATGCCAGATGCAGGGGGCCTGACGTATTTCTGGGCAGATTTAGGTGTGAATTTGATTCGGCTTATCCTGTATCAGAATCGGTACTAGGTGCGAATGCTTTTCGGCTTATCTTGTACCCACTTAGATGTTTTGGGATGCTTGATAATTTCCATTTACTAAAGTGTTTGCAGGGGTAGCCTGGCTTTCTGTTAAAAAGTGGCGTGCTTAAGCTCACGCGGGTCACAGTGAATGGTCATAATAGACACTTTTCACAGGCGTGGTATCATTTCACCAAGGCATCTATGAGAAACGCACACATAAATCGGTCTTGTCTAGCTAGGGCACCGTTGTAAAGAGCGAAAGCTCTAAGCCAAGGGGCTTTTCATTTTTGTTTTAATCAAAACTAGATTTTAACCCGCACGTCCGTGCGGATATTTTTCTATTTTATAAATGTAATTTGATATTACTATAAATATTTTTAATTATATAATTTTTAATTTAGTGCTATACATTGTGTAACTCTATAATTTTTTTATATATTTCTTCCTCAAAATTATTAATATATAGTGATTTGTTTAAAACATTTTAATTTATTATTAATTTTTATTTACTTACTAATATATTTTCGAGTTGGAAATACAAATAAAATAACCATATGAAATAATCAAATAAAGAATCTTTTTCAAAATATATTTTTTCTTTAATTTATACATTTTGCATATAATATATTTAAATTTTATTTATTTATATTACTTAAAGAAATCTATTTAATATGTATAAGAAATATACTTTAACATATATCATTTTAATGTTTACGAAATTTATAAGTAAAACACTGTTTTGTTTAAATAATATAGACCTATTTTTAGTAAATTTTATACATAGTAGTATCTATCATATTATTTTATTAAAAATTAATTTTTGGATTTTTTTGTTACTACATCTAATCTATTATTTATACATAATATATTTGAATTTTAGTACTATTTAAAAGAAAATTCCCAACATATTTTTTATAATTAAAAAAAAAATTAAAATTCAAATTTGATTTGTCATTAAAATTTTAAGTGAGTTGCTAAAATACCATAGTTTTCTATTGATATTTTTAAAAAAAAAATTATATGAATTAAAGTTTATTATATATTATTATATTTTTGTATACAAACATTTTAAAAACAATATATTGTTGAAAGTTTCAATATAAATAAAAATTGTAAGTTTAACATATGTTAATACATTTATTTTGTATAAGCTATTATACAGTTTATGAATTTTAACCTATTTTAATGAATGATGATTTATTTAAATGAAAAACTTTAGAATTTAAAATTTGTTAATTTACCTATTTAAAATAATTTTATCATATTTAATTCATGTAACACTTCTATTTTCATATAATCCAGAGTTTATTTATAGAATTTATAAAAAATAGTAGAAATTTTATTTCTTGTTTATAATAAAATTTTAGTTAACATTAATTTACAATAATATTATATAACTAATTACGAATTATTAATGTATTATTTTATAAAATATTAAATTCTTAAGTAAGATTTGTTAGATTCTTTCTTAACAGATTTTTGTATATTTGAAAAATAAAATTCAATATTTAGTTGGTTTATTATTAATGTAAATAATTAAATATGTCATATTAACTAATTTTGAAATGGTCTAATTACTATTTGTTAATAATAGATAAATTTTTAAAAAAATTTAATTTACCTATTTAATATAATTTTACCATATTTAACTAATGTAACACTGCTATTTTTATATAATAGAGAATATATTTATAGAATTTATGAAAAAATAGTGTAGAATTTTATTTTTCTGTTTTATAATAAAAACTTAGTTAAAATGATTTATAATAATTATTATATCTAATCACGAAATTTATAATGTATATTTATAAAATAATTAAATTTTTAAGTTAAAATTTTGTTAAGATTCTTTCTCAACAGATTTTGTTATAATTAAAAATAAATTCTAGTTGGTTTATTATTAATGTACCAAATTTATATACCCAAAATATTAGATGGGTGTTGCACACGTTTTAGAAGGATTGAAAATTCTGTTATCAATTATAAATATGGTATAATGAAGTTGATGAATATTCTGAAAAACATTTGGTTTCCTAATTGATTGATTATCAAAATCGTGATTGTTTAAAAAAATCTATTATATCTAATATCTAATATATTTAAATTCAAAATCTTATAGGTTCAAAAATAGACTATTTTATTTGGTTCCTAATTGATGATTATCAAAATTGTGATTGTTCAAAAAATCTATTATATCTAATATCTAATATTTATTTTGTATAAAACTATTATACAGTTTATGAATTTTAGCCCATTTTAATGATGAATGATGATTTATTTATATGAAAAACTTTAGAATTTAAAATTTGTTAATTTACCTATTTAATATAATTTTATCATATTTAATTCATGTAAAACTTCTATTTTCATATAATCCAGAGTTTATTTATAGAATTTATAAAAATAGTAGAATTTTTATTTTCTTGTTTATAATAAAATTTTAGTTAACATTGATTTATGATAATATTATACAACTAATTACGAAATTTATTAATGTACTATTTTATAAAAATGTTTAAATTCTTAAGTAAGAATTTGTTAGATTCTTTCTCAACAGATTTTGTTATAATTAAAAAACAAAATTCAAATCTTTAGGTTGTTTATTATTAATGTAAATAATTAAATATGTCTTATTAACTAATTTTTGAAATGGTCTAATTACTATTTGTTAATAGTAGATAAAATTTTAAAATTTGTTAATTTAACTATTTATTATAATTTTACCATATTTAAATAATGTAACACTGCTATTTTTAAATAATAGACAATATATTTATAGAATTTATTAAAAAATAGTGTAGAATTTTATTTTCCTGTTTTATAATAAAAACTTAGTTAAAATAATTTATAATAATATTATATTACGAATCACGAAATTTATTAATGTATAATTTTATAACAATATTTAAAATTTTAAGTAAATTTTTGTTAGATTCTTTTATATTTTACTAAAATAAATAATTTAATAATATATTTATAGATAGTTTTATATAACATACATTATATATTTCGAGATTGTTTTTTTACGACAAAGAAATAACACATTGAAATTAATTAATTTAAATATATTATTTTAAGTGATATTGGAAGAATCTGTAAATAAGAAAGAAATAGGATGACTAAATGTGTAAATAGAAAAAAATATTTAATCTGCTATCCATGTCTCCAAACATTTTTCTTTTAGTCTACTATCCATGTTTCCAAACATTCCAATTTTGTACTTGATTTTTAATAATATAGATGTTAGTTAATAGATAAGTCACAACATTTTTCAATAAGTCCAAAAAAAAACATGCCAAGGTAATTTCAATTAGGACTATGTTTTAATATAGTAGATTTTAAAAGGGTATTTTTGTAATAGCTCGGAAGCTTGTCCTTTTTGATAAAGTTATTTTGGAAAAATTGCCTACTTATCTGGTGGGGGATCAAACCTTACCGCAATTCATACAAAGTTAAAAGGTTTCTAAAACATGTCTTTTAATCCGTTTTGAAATTATGTTTCCTTTTCTCTTTTACTGTTCTTGATCTATTCGAGGTCGGTTAGGTCGTCTAAATAAAATTTCATGTATGTGACACATACTTGCTATCTTTTGACTTCTGTGTATGGTTGTGAATCCTTATGCTTTTGGAAATTTGAGGTACTGATGGTAATTGGATGGAACGGCTCTCATCGCATGTATCCACGGCGTCCCTAGGATGATGTTGTACATGTTTAGTGTATCAATGATAGTGAATTTTGGGTCTAACATGATTCCTCCGACGTAATTTGGTAATCGTATAGTTCCGTGGGAGTTTTTTGACAATCCATTAAAGCCCCTTAGAGCTTGTCTTGATGGTTTTATATCCGGGTCAGTGAGTTCCATTTTCTCCAAGGTATCTTTGTTGATTACTTTTACCGAGCTCCATGTGTCTACAAGCGACCTGGTTATCTCGCAGTCTGCCAACATTATTTCTATCAACAGTGCATCCTTATGTTGCTAGTATATGGCTGCCTTTCTTGCTCGTCGAACTCGATAACTACGTTGTCTACAGGCTTTGATTTGACGGAGTTCACATGTTTTCCATACCCTTTAAGGTGCCTGAAAGTATAGTCGCAATAAGGGTTCCCAATCTATTATGACATTAACCTTCTTCCTTGAGGTTGGTGGCATTGCTGCTTCCTAGCTTTTAGTATCTCAATCTCTTTTGGCTGGTTCATCTGTTTCCTTTTTAGCTTTAGCCTCCTTTGCCTTCTTCATATATCTTTGAACTGCGTCAATCCTCCTTTCCGGTACTTGTTAAAGAGATAATTATTGAACCCAAAACATTCATGTGTGGTGTGTCCTTCTTGCTGATGATAGCTGCACCACTTATTCTTTTTGCCTACATCCTTGTTTTTCCTTTTCCAGGTGTTTGGCCTTGGTTTTCCCGAGCGCGGTGGTCTTGAGTGACTCTTTTATTCATCGTCGAAATCTCCGTCCTCGCTTACTTTAAAATATCGATCCATGTTGTCCTGTGGACCTCTGGGTTTTGGTCTATCTATGCTGTCTTCGGAAGCTCCTCCTTTGATCTTGACATCGAAGCGTGTTTTTCAGCTAGTGCTTTCTTTTCTTCTTCCATCTCCATATATCTTGATGCTCGGTGGAGAGCGTCTCTATAGTCTCTGGTTTGTTTAGCATTAACTCCTCTCTAAAACATGACTTGTGCCAAAGCGCATTGCGGAATGATGAGATCCTGACACTATTACTTACGACTATGTTTAAGAGCACCGTTTTGAAGCGTCCAATGAAAGAACAGAGTATTTCCTGTTCTTTATGAGACATGGTCCACGATGTTGGTGTCTGATTCTTCTCTTTTGATGAACATGGAATAATATTTCATGAACACGGTGGATAGCTGGCTGAAGTTGTCGATGGTATTGACTTTCATACAAGAAAACCAATTGAGGACGGCTTCTGCTAGATTTCCACGAACATTTGGCAATATTCGGCATCTCGTTCTTCTTTATTGAAGTTAGTTTGTCCCATTGCTATGCAAAATGCCATCATATGAGCTTGGGAATTTGTATTCCTTCATAGAGCGGGATCTTGAGTTTAAATTCGGATCTGTGATGCTAGTGACATTCCTCGTGAAGGGTGTTATTTGAGTTTCTTCAATCACTCGATCGACTTCGGGAACTAAGGTTGTAGTTTGGTGAATCTGATATTGCACCGTTTGAAGCTCGACTTTCTATCTTGCTAGATCACGCCTAATGTCTCCAATTTCTCCTTCTAGGGTTGTTGCGTCCTAGATCTGAATTGACTCATAGTTGCTACTCGTTACATTATGCCTTATAAATGTCGTAGTTTTTCCTAAAGCTGCATCCCACGGGATCCAAGGTGACCGAGCTAGTAACTCGTTGATCCAAGCTTGTTGTTCTTCTTGGATCTGAGCCACTTCTTCTATTAGCTGCAGGGCTTGCTGTCCTACCTTGTCTTGTTTCCCTACATTCTGAAGAAGAATAACATAAACATCACATACATTTTCGGGAACTCCTTTCAGTAAAGCTTACAAGTTGATAGGTTTGGTCGTCGGTGATGGTGGAGTATCGTCTGGGCGGTTTTGAGGTTCGAAAAATGGATTTCCATGGGCGTCAGTTTGTGGTTGTGTGTTGTAAGCCTGGTTGGTTTGATCCATTAAGAGTGTTTCTTTCGGTGTTGGTATAGGCCATTATGATTTTCGATTTGTGATTTCACTTTGGTTCAGAGAGATGTGTAAATAGAATTTCTTCCTTCTTCTAGCACCAAATGTTGAATCCTAAAATTCACTTAGAAATAAAGTTTTGAATCGATTGAATCTTGATTAACAAGAATGTTTAAAATAGAAATGATAGGTGCTAAATTTCAATTAAAATGAATGTTTATTGATTGTATCAAATGTGAATACAAAAAGTATTGAAAATCGAATGAAATATAGTATAATTTATCTATGGAGAACTTGGCCAATTCCTTATCTTTTCTTCTTCCTTTTATAGATCTTTTTGGTAAAGGTAACGGAGACGTGCTTTGCGGTATAAATCCTCTTTTTATGGTGGTTTTTAAAGACTTTGACTCCCTTATTTTCTGTTTTGATTTTTTTGATTTTGGGAAATCCGAGGTGGATTGAAACCTTGACAGGTTTTGTTCTTTTAATGGACTTTCGATTTATATTTATCGCAGGCTATTTTTTCAATTGATTTAAAATCTTAGGCTGGGTATGGGGGCGGGTAAACTCGACTCCAACATAGATAAGATTGATTACATATATAAATTTAAGAGTGCAGGTGAGAAGATCTCTAACGTGGAGTCTTTGGATTTTGGAGAAATCTCGGGCATGAACTTAGGATCCAAGCATCAAAATCAAAACAAAAAGTCAAACGAACAAGAAGCAGATTTTCTCTCACGCACTTTTTTAACAATAAAAATTCAAATTTAAAAATATTTTAAATCAGTAATAAATGACCATAGTTATTTGTTATAATTAAAAGTAGAGTTTAACCTACTGCCCGAACAAAATTTTTATGCTATTTTATATGATTCAAAATTTATTAAACATATTGTTTGAAATTTTGTATTATATATATTATATAACTTTATAAAATATTGTTTATGTGACTTATTCAACATTAAGATTATAGTAGTTTAAGTTTTTGTAGATAATATTTTTATTATTATTTGTTAATGAATGTCAATTTGTTTTTGTAACATCTAGTTTACAAAAACTCAGAGTAATATCCTTAGAATTTGAGAAGATTGAACATAATTCTTTTATCACTTAGATACATATATTTTAAACGTGATTTCGTTATATTAATGTAATTACTTCTAATTAACGTGATGTGTAAAAATTGATGACATAAATTAGTTTGTTGTGTTGATTGATGAGTCCAGTAGTCTTAGGAATTGCATGTAAAAGATTAGATAAGGAGAGTGAAGTGAATATTAAGAAAAATTGGTATCAAATCTCTTTTAGTATTGATGACTTTATAACTTATTTACAAGTATTGATATAAAAGTGCAAGTAAAATCTAGTACAAATTATGCCTAGTTTGTAGAGAGAATGATTTTTTGATTAACCAAGGATATATGGCAGATCGAAGCTCAATTGACTAATATCTTAGGGTTTACCCACCGGTGATAGGCAAGTTCGTTTACTCTATGTAGGAGTTAGAGAACCTCGCAATTTATTCACATGAAGAACTAGCACTTTTACATTGGAGAGAAATCAATCTTTAACCTGGACCAATATAACGACTCTTCATCTAGTAGAGATCAATAGACGATGTGGTTTATGTAGAGAGAATGTCATGTCCTCGTCTTCTTTCATTTATGTTGTATTGGAACTCGAAGTCATGTTTGGTCTCTTCATTTACTGGGTTTGATCTGGTATTGTTTGGCAATGTTCTAAACTTTTTTCTTACTCTTTTGAGCAGTTTTCAATTCACTAAGGATGTAATCGTGTCGGCTTAAATCGTTGTGAATATGAGTTTGCTACTGGATTTTTCAAGTATCTTTCTACTTCGGTAATATGTTTTCACCTTATTAAAATCCATCTGTTTTACACTTAAAAGAAGCATAAATTCTCAAGGAGAATCTAACTTTTAAGCACAAAGGTCCCACTTTGGAAATTGGAATGATATCTAAGTGATATATTCCACTAGAAATTGGAATAATATTTAAGTGATATACTCCACTATAAGATAAATGAACCAATTCACTTATCACAAATTGGTTCTAGGTTGGAAGTCCGTATGACTTATGACTAACTTCAACATTGCTATATATTCCACTAGAAAAGACTTCCCACTCTATACATTTTCCGTCAACGTTTTCAAGTTAAGAAAAAAAAAATCCCCCGTCGAAAAAAACTCTGATGTCGAAGGCAGCCTCCACCAATGTTGTCCACCCAACGCTACAACACAAAGTGTTCATAAGCTTTCGGGGAGAGGAGCTCCGAGGCAACTTCATAAGTCATCTAATCAAAGCTTTGAAAGCAGAAGGAATCGATCTTTACATCGACAAGGAGGAGACGATGGGAAAAGATTTGTGTGTAATTTTCAAGATGATCGAGGAGTCAAGCATTGCGATCGTTATCATCTCAAGCTTGTACTCGAACTCAAAATGGTGCTTATATGAGTTGGCAAAGATCAAAGAATGTGTGGCTGAAGGGACATTGGTGGTTTTTCCGGTGTTCTACAAGGTCTCTGTTGATACAGTTAGGAGACAGACATCAACGTTTGGTGAGAACTTGAATCGATTAGTGGGAACAGATGAAACCACGGGTACGAAATGGAGAACGGCCCTAACGTATGTCACAACGAAGAAAGGCGTGAGTGTGCATCAAAAGAGGTAATACTTGTATTTTAATTACACATATATACATGCAGGACAAGTTGTGTTCAAAAAAAAAAAAAAACATGGACAAGATAAATGATACACGCTACATGGACAAAAGTAAAATATACATGCAAACTTCTCGGTTTGTCGGTTTGCTTCTTTTCTATTGTCAACGTTTGTCTGCCTGCTTGTGTACTTTCGTTTAGATACATACTCAGCATTGTTTTTTTAATGGTATTTAACAATGGAATCTGGTTTAGCTGATTGGATAATGGGTACGTTAAAATATGAAATCTATATCTCTTTTGTAAATTTGTGTACTAAAATTAAAAAGAGGAAAAATTTAGACAAACTTTGAATGGAACAAGTACGATTCAAGAATTTTAGATAGTTTAAAGATATTGTAAGCTTGTTTAGTAAAGTTAGAAGGACTTTTCAAAAAAAAAAGTCAGAAGGAAAAAAGCTTTGGTAGAACGAGTTTGACTAGGCGAAGTTTGGGTATTAGGGCATTTAGAATAGGATAATTCAAATCCTGTATATATAACTAGGTTGAGATCTGCATTTTGCACAAGGTGAAAATGTTTAATAAAAACCAAGTCAACATATATAGATTACATGTCTGATATATAGTACACCGTCTTTATATAGTTTTCAAAATCCCCCTAGGTTAGAGTAATCCAAGCGTGTAGTTTACATATCTTCTAGTCCAACCAATATTTGGAGAATAAACTTTATTAATTTCATGAATTAGAAGATGGAGCTTTTTTGTTGTGTGAAAGAAAAGAGAACTTAAAATTGAATACCAAATCTACATTGAATTATAGAATATTATTTATATTAATAGTTAAATTTAATTTTTCAATCACACCCAAAAGATTGCACACCACAATTTATGATTTTAATATTTCCTTTTTTTGTACTAAGGGCCTATCAAAATGTCATTTTTCAAGTTTTGTATCTAACTAACTTAACACCAATTTCAAAAAAAAAAAACTTGTGGTATTGTCTACACGAAAATGTGAAAGACTTGCTTAGAAAAACAACGGCGTTTAAAAGCTATTAAACGACATGAACTTTATTTGCATATACTCAACTATGCGTATAAAACTGTTGTAATGTCTGCCTTTATATAAATAGTGTTTATGATTTTGATAAAGGAGTAACAGTTTATAAATATGTGATAATATGATCCTTTCAAGAACACACTATAATATGTCCAAACATCGCTAACAATGAATTAGGGTTAGAATAACTGAAACATGTTGTAATTATTGCCTACAAATAAATAGTGTTTATGATTTTGATAAAGGACTAACAATTTATAAACCTGTTATTATATGATCCTTTCAAGAACACACACTACAACGTGTCCAATACAATAGTTAAGTATCTCTGATATTGAACTTTGGAAACGGTGGTTAACAAGTTCGAGAAATGTAGATAAGGATATATAAAAAATAAAATAAGGAAAAAGTTCGTTTTATAAGTTACAAAAAAAAAAGTTCGTTTTATAAGTTACAAAAAAAAAGGGAAAATTGCCAAAAATGACTCAAAATTTGATTTGAAATGCAAAAGTAAACCCAAACTTGAATCAAATGCAAAAGTAACCTAAAAGGCTATTGAAATTACAACCAGCCCCTTGTGAACAAACAAGAAAAACAAATTTTGTTTTACGTTTCTAACCCTCGCAAGTCTTCTGTCCAGACGACTTTCAAGTAAGTCTTCTGGAAGACTTACTTGAAAGTTGTCTAGTATAGTTCTTCTTAAAAATATATTAATTTAAAAAAAAATATTTTGATAAGTGAAAAATTGAAATCATGTAATTAACATATGTTTTAAGATATATAAATTAATATAAACAAAAGTTAAATTTTTCAGCATATATGAGTGAAAATAGTGAGTTTAAATATTCCCGCTTAAATATTTTAGTTTCCCGCTAAAAATATTTTGGTTTCCCTCTAAGTATATTAAATCTTCTGGACGACTTACTTGTAAGTCGTCTATCTTCTGGACGACTTACATGTAAGTCATCCTAATATTCCCGCTTAAATATTTTAATTTCCCGCTAAAAATATTTTGGTTTCCCTCTAAATATATTAAGTCTTCTGGACGACTTACTTGTAAGTCGTCTATCTTCTGGACGACTTACATGTAAGTCGTCTATCTTCTGGACGACTTACAAGTAAGTCTTCTATCTGGACGACTTACTGGTAAGTTGTCTGGACGACTTACAAGTAAGTCGTCTATACTCTGGACGACTTCCAAGTAAGTCTTCTATCTGGACGACTTACAAGTAAGTCGTCTGAATAGGTCATTTTTGCAATTGACTTTTAAATGAGACGACTTACTTGTAAGTCGTCTGGGACGACTTACTTGTAAGTCGTCCCATTTAAAAATCAATTGCAAAAATGACCTATCCAGACGACTTACTTGTAAGTCGTCCAGATAGAAGACTTATTTGTAAGTCGTCCAGAAGATAGACGACTTACTTGTAAGTCGTCCAGATAGAAGACTTACCAATAAGTTGTCCAGATAGAAGACTTACCAGTAAGTCGTCCAGATAGAAGACTTACCAGTAAGTCGTCCAGATAGAAGACGAATCAGTAAGTTGTCTGAGTCTTCTAGACAACTTATTTGTAAGTCGTCTTGACTAGAAGACTTACAAGTAAGTCTTCTACAGCCAGACAACTTACATGTAAGTCTTCTACGCGAACAGATCTGGAAAATTTTCAATTTAATACCATAAACTAGTGAGATGACTTCCTTAGCACACACAGTTTTTTACAACCACCCAGAACCTGAAACGAAGGTAACCCACCAAGAATAGTATGCTTGAATAGCTCTATTAACCATAAAATTTTTGCAATCAAAAGCTTGAGTTTTTTGGATGAATTTGGAGACAAAGTGAAAGAGATGTTGTTTTTAGTTCATAACAACTGAGAAAGAGAGTGTGTAAATCGATTTTAGATGCATTAAGAGCTTCAAATTGGTTGTTCATGGTGGTTGGGATATTGATGGCAATGGCAATCTTGTAAATACTTGAAGATGACAAGGTTGACAGAGTAAAAAAAGCTATTTTCGAAAAAAAAAATTTATGGCATTTTTTGTAAATAATGTGAACATGTGGGATGAATATGACAAAAGAAAAATAAAAGAGAAGGAGAAGTTAGTTTTGCATTTAACTTTGAGTTTTGAGTCAAATTTGCAAAAAACCCAAAAAAAAAAATCGTTTTATATTCTACACACAGTTATAATATAAACGTTATATTAATTGGTTTGTTTCAGGGAGTTCAATGGCATATTATGTAAATTTTCTAGTAATCAAAGGGTGTTAATATATTGATGCTGACAGTGCCTAATAGAATGACACATAAGCTATTTCACTTATAATTAACTTACAAAACAAAGATTCCTTTTATATCAATGTTCTTCAATTAATATATAAAAGATCGTGCAAAAATAAATTTGTTCTATAAATAAAATAATTTATCTACTTTTTTTGTTCATCATTCTATATTTTACTAAAAAATAAAAATATTATCTGAATAAAAATAAATTATATTATAAAGTTAGTGTATTTTTTTAGAAAAAATAGAGTAGTTCATTAGAAATGGTCTCAGGATATTTGCACTTTGTAAGTTTCTCATATGAATCTCTCACGAACTATATTAATCAATACTATTAAAACATAATCACAAGTTAAACTTGACTTTGGCATATCATGTAATATGTCATCTAACAACTTAATTGTTCAACTAATTTAACTATATATTAAAAGAAAAATAATTAAAAAGATATTTATATTACCTAAAATTTCAATATAATAAAATCTTAATATATCTTTTTATAAATATACATTTTAAATACTAATGAAATTATAAAAAATATCTTAAAATAAATATTTTCTTAATTATTATTAGATAATTATTATACAATTAATAATAATTTAGTTTCTACTTATAGACACAATATAAAATTTATAATATAATATATAAAAATTTATAGAATTAATAATATTAAATTAAATACTACATATAGTTAAATAATTTAGTCTATTAATTAACTTTTAAATAATAAAATTAAATCAAAGTATATATACATACAAAAATAACAAACATTCATAGATTGTATAGTATAATTTAAGGGGACTTCTAATTTTACCACTTTTCAAATTTTCAGTTAAAAGATGATCATTTTAGTAAGTACCCTAATTTGTGATTAAAAAAATTAAATTAACCTTCATAATTCATTTATAAATACTTGATAATTATTCGTATAAGTATAGAGAAATTGTCAAAAATATCATATTTCTAATACCACTTTTCATTTTTACTTTAATCATTTTTATCATCATTTTTCAGAAGAAAAAAAACACTTATAATCCTAAAGTTAGTTAATTTAAACTTAGGGTTTAGAGTGAAGTTTTGGAATGTGAAATTTAGGATTCTAACTAATTTACGAAATTTTTGTCTCTTGAAAAAAAAATATTTGTGAAAATGTCTATTTAGTGAAGATAAAAATGAATAATGGTATCAATAATGTGGTAAACTTCAAATTCTCCATAAGTTTATGAACTCAACTCCACCCCTTAAATACTAAACCTTACAATAATCACCAAATTGTAAGTCTAAATGTTACGATATTTTTGATTGAATGTGTGTTTGTAAACTGATATCCACTTTGTGCTATTTTAAACAATTTTTTGTACTTTAATTTATAAAAAATATTTAAATAATTATTAAATTGATTAACTTAATTATAATTAATAAAAAATATATTTTATTAAAAAATAGATATACACACGTATATATATATGCTTGGAAAATATATTATTTAAATGAGCTCATATATATTATTTGGTATAGTAAAATGGATTACACTTGATATTTTACGATTATATAATTTGATAGATTGTTTCATTATTTATATAATATATTAATAAGATATGAGACGGTTTTGAAATACACATTAACTCATTTATATTAATTTTTATAAGAACACAATTTGACTAGTGTTTTACACATTAAAAATGTATTATTTCCTAATAATTTTAATTTGTTAAAAATAAATTAAAACCAATGCTATACACACCAGATAAAAAATAGTTCTATTTTGAATAATTGATTATATGTAATGATATTATATAAATTTTTAAGTTGATTATAGAATATTCAAAATAAAAAGTAATATTTTATACACATTTCGTAAAATAAAAATAATATAAAGCAACGCAATATGTATTAAACTTAAGGAAACACTAATAAAATATTTTTATTTAATTATCATATTGTGTTATAGGACGTTTAGTTAATAAATTAACCTTAATTTCATTTGCAATTTGTATTAAAAATACCCAAATTAACGCTTTTGTTTTATTTCATAAATTTAAAACTAAAATCTAAAATTTATATACATATTATAAAACTGAAAAATGACTTTACTTATAAATTATTAATCTATTTTATAATATTTTTTTTAAAAAAAATCTATATAAAATAGTTGTTATAATATTTAAAAAAAAATCCAAAACTTACATTTTAAAGCTCACTAAAATAAATAATGTACATAATTTTAACTAGAACAATATAAAACTTATAATATACATAAAGTCTGGATGCACTTATAAATGGTATTAAATATAATTTATAATATGCGCTTTAAAAAACATTTTTTTTTTTGAACTTAGCCGCTTTAAAAAACTTTCTGTCAATTTTTTGAGAGATTTCTCAATTGATATTAGTATAATTTGTGAGACATTCTCGTAAGAGACCCCATCAATGTGGATGATTTTTCTCTCTTGAACGTAGAAATGCTATTTTGTAAGGGGTCCTTTGTGCCGTAGATTCACTCTTTTTGAGAAAAGGATCATTACATGTTTGAATTTTGGTATTGAAGAAGATTAAAGTTTACGCATCTTCAAGTCACCTTTATATATCCTTTTTTATTAGAATTTAAAGGTAAAATTATTTCAATTCAGATCTATTTCTTCCTGTAAATAGTAATTGCTATTTTTCTCTATATTTAAAAAATAGCGATATTTTTACTTTATATTTATAGACCAATACTATTATAAAGAACTACACTGAAATAAAATTAACTTCTATTATAAAAATTATAAAAAATAGTAAAACACATTAAAAAATAGTTTAAAGTTCCAAGATCTCATTTTTTTCAAAAAAGAACAATGTTATTTCTTAAAGTAGTTTTCATATCAAACTAATTATTGATATGGAAAATCTCATTAATATCATTATACTTTTTATTGTCACAGATAACAAAGTTGTGCAGCATTTTTCACTAAACCATGATATCGTTTCTATTTTAAAATGAATGCGATGATGAAACTTAGCAAAGTTGCTAAATTTTTTTTTGAAAATAATGTTTAAGGGATTACAATACTCCCTCACTTTTTATATAAAGGGTTGGTGAAAATTAATATTAATCAGTAGGTGAATAACTATAATTCTAGACTATTATATTTCTAAACAAGTTTTGATTATCAAGAGAAATAATAATTATATCATTAAACAAAAGTCATTTTATCCTACAATCATTTAGTCGACTTCTAACATCTAAGTATTATAAGACTTTAGGGAAAATCGCATAAAAAACCTTCAACTTTTTCGACTATCACTTTAAATCTCCAAAGTGGCAATTGTATCACAATAAACCTTCAACTTAGCTAACTTGTACATCAAGTAAAAAGTTGACCTGTAAAACAGGTAAACTTGATGATGTGTCAGTTTTTTTCCGAAAATAATAATTATTTAATTAATAAAATAAACAAAAATTAAATAAAAATCAGAAAAATTAAATAAAAAATCAGATAATTAAAAAAAAAATCAGAAAAAATTAAATAAATATTATAAAATAAATTAGAAAATCACAAAATTTAAAAAAAAATATTTCAAAAAATCAAAACAAAATTAAATTAAAATAAGAAAATTAGAAAAATAAAAAAAAAAATAAACAAAAAATCACTAAATTAAAAATTAAAAAATCATAATATTCTCTTTAAATTACAAGATTTTTTAAAATATATCATCTTTGACAATAACAATTTTAAACATATCAGTGATGACGATGGTGGTTTCTCACATAATGATTATCAATGACGTTTTTAACATATTCCTATCTCTAACATATCTCTAACGATAGTTTCATCTTTGACATATCTACTTTTTAAGTGATACACATCATCATCGTTGATCTATCTATTGTTTCAAATAGTTAACAATAACAATTTCAAACATATCACTGATGATGATAATGGTTTCTCATATAACCATTAACAATGACGTTTTTGACATATCTCTAACGGTAGTTTCCGACATCATCATTAAAAACGATGTTTTCATAATCATCATTTAAAAAGTAGATATGTCAAAGATGAAACTATTGTTAGAGATAGGTCAACGATGAAACTATCGTTAGGAATATGTTAAAAACGTCAATGATAATGATTATGTGAGAAACCACCATCGTCATCACTGATATGTTTGAATTGTTATTGTCAAAGATGATATATTTAAAAAAATCTTGTAATTTAAAAGAGAATATTATGATTTTTTTAATTTTTAATTTTGTGATTTTTTTGTTTAATTTTCTATTTTTCTAATTTTCTATATTTTTTATTTTAATTTTTTTTTAATTTTATGATTTTTAATTTATTTTATAATATTTATTTATTTTTTCTTATTTTTAATTTTAGTTATCTGATTTTTTATTTAATTTTTTGATTTTTATTTAATTTTTGTTTATTTTATTAATTAAATAATAATTATTTTGAAAAAACTGACACATCATCAGGTTTACCTATTTTACAGGTCAATTTTTTGCTTGATGTACAAGTTAGCCAAGTTGAAGGTTTATTGTGATACAATTGCCACTTTGGAAGTTTAAAGTGATAGTCGAAAAAGTTCAAGGTTGTGTCAGTGAGTGCCACTTTCAAGGTTTTTTATACGATTTTCCCTAAGACTTTACAAGAACTAAACAAAATAAGCCTATTGTATTATTAAAACCCAATAATTTTAACTCCAACAAAGCTAAATGTGATTATAGCAAAAACAAAAACTATATATATAAACATTATTTTAAAAAATCACTAAACTAAAACATGATTTGCTGCTTCTCACCTAAGAAGCATTTATTTGTATTATTGCAAATTTAATGGAATTATTGGCTTGACTTTGGTATTTGTCACCTATTTTGTAGCGATGAGGTCCAGGTGATCAATGAAATTGTGCATAATGTAAAGAAAAAGCTAGAAGAAATCTCAACGGATCAAGGAACTAAGAATGAAGTAGAATTAGTTACTGGAGTGTCCAAAGGAAAATCAGTAGGAGATGCGCCTATTATGTGACAGGCTCGGCTCACAAGCGATCATCACCAAACTGGTCTGATTTATTTAAATTTCAGTTTTTTTTTTGCATTTTCGGTTCAATAAGTTTGGGGTTTTGTCCCACGCGTCTTTGTCTTTTGTCGAGTCAGCTAACGAGTCGTATGTGACCGTTAGTGATTTTCTTTATGTGCTGGATGACTGCTTTTGCAGAGAAAATAATCAGAAAAATATTTATCTTCTCATTTCTTATTATTCTTAGGCTTATGCTCTCCCCTGAGATCTTGTTCCTTCAGTTCAGTGTGGTCCTTCTCTTAGATCACTTTCTAGGCTTGATTTCCCCTTTATTAAGTTCTTGGTGAGCTCGAGATTGGATTTGATTACTCTATTCTAACCCTACTGTTTCAATGGGGGAAAATCGCCTACAAGAGCATTCTCTAACCGAACAAATCGACGAGATCCGATCCTCACACGTGCTCCTTGTCGCTAAGCTCAAATCTCGAAACCGATTCACTTCGACAGGCTTGAAGCGATGATGTTCAACAACGCTCCTTCACTTCAAGCAACTGGAAAATCTCCAATGGACCCATGACCCTTCCACTCCCATCAATCACACACCAAACCAACCACCGGACCTGCCAGATCTGTACGGCTACCCCAACAGATACGAAACGATCGCAATCCTCCTGATAACTCCTTAGCATCTCGTCTTTCGAAGATTGGGTTCCCATCTTTCGATGGCTCTCAACTCCGAGAATGGATCTCTAAGTGCGAGCAGTTCTTTGACATCGACGGCACTCCACCAGAGCTCAAGGTTCGTTTACCAGCTTTGCATCTCACAGGAAAAGCTAATCAATTGGCACCACAACTACATGAGTACCCGTTACGGTATGTTCCCAACCTGGACTGAGTATGTTGTTGCCATCTCTGGTCGATTCAGTGAGCTCTATGATGACCCTTTGGTGGAGTTAGTTGCGTTGAAGCAGGGTTCTAATTTAGTAGTTGACTACTTGGATAAGTTTGAGATTAGAATGAGAATCACTCTTCCAGAACTTCATGCCCTTAGCATTTTCAAAGCAAACATGAACACTCATCTGTCACTCCGCACTCGATATTTTGAGTTTACAACTATTGTTGGAGCTGCTAAGATCGCCATGGTCCACGAGTCTTCCCTCCTTCATATACCTGTAAGACAACCCATGACCCCCTTCAATCCTAACCACAAATACAACCAACCCTACTACCCCCAAAAGCTCCAACGCCCTTCCCCTCCTCCCTACCCCAACCACACAAAATCCCTACCGTAAAGTAACCTCCTTTCTTCCTAACACTGAGAAACAATCAAGAAAATATTCTTACCAAGAGCGAAAGGGTTATGTATGTTTTGTGATGAAGTTTACACTTTGGGACATAGCTCTACGATATACCATGGCTTTTACCACTTTTAGATTATGGTATATGACATGTTTAGAGTATATTATATGGTTTGGAGTTTGTTTTAGAGTGTTTTCAAGTTCATATACTTTTTGAAGAATTTTGGTGATTTTAGAGTCTTTTGAGGTGTAGAACTGCACAGACGCGTCAAATGTTTAGCTATGGAAGGAGATCTTCCCATGTTTAGATTGAGCTGATCTTTTTACATAAGATAGATCTTTGCGTTAGCTTTCAAATGCCACCGGTTTTTGAGGTCAATCAGCACCCTATAGCAGACGTTATGTTCGTTTTACTGAAGAGTGGTCTGTCTGCCTCACGACATGAAGCTGCCGAGGAGATGAAGAAGTATCGATCGAAGACACAACCCTTTTGTCGATCGATGGTGATTCCAGAACACGGGAAGAGTCTATTTTATGACCGACTTAAGTCCAAAAGCCACCAAAAGTTACTAGAATATCCCTAGACGACTCAAAAACTTATTTATATGTCTCTAAGCATTGTTTAGGCTACACGCTTTCTAAGCTTTCTTTTATTTATAGTTCTAAGGTTAGGATAAGAGGGAGGAACTAGGGTCCTCCTTGAACTCCTTTGGTTCTTTCTTATTGATTTATATTTATTATGTTCATCTATGATTTATGTTTCTTTGATCATGTCTGAGTAGATCTCATGTTAGATTTAGGGTTTATCAATAGTACTAATGGATTAGCCAAACAATAAAACTGGTAGAGTGATTATTAGATCTATCAATAGCGTTGTGCTTATTGCTTTTCTTCCGGAGTATCTAACTAGAACCATGAATTTATGATAATTGACAATTGCGAGGATAGGATCATTACCTGAATGAATTATATTGAGCTAGGTTTCTAGATACATACGAGAGTTGGTCTATGAATTCTAGTGAACATATCGAATTCGGTCGTAGTTCTTGATTTATGTGAGCATTGATCTAGGCTAGCTCAATAGTATCGATCGACGGTCTACTCTGAGTTCTCAATGAGAGTTGTTAACAAAAACTTAAATCATAGATAGATTCATTACTTGATATCTTACCGTTTGCATTCGAGTTCTATGATACAAAATGATATACCATGGAATTTACCACTTTTATTCCATGATATATGTGGTTTTTAGAATCTAAAATATGAGTTTGGAGTATGTTTTAGAGTATTTTTCAGGTTCATGTACGTTCTAGAGAACTTTGGTGATTCTGGAGCTTTTTGAGGTGCAGAATGCGCAGACGCGTCAGATGTTTAGCTATGAATGGAAACCTTCCCACCGTTAGATTGATCCTTTATTTTGACACGGTATAGATTTTTGAGTTAGATTTATAATTCCACCAGTTTGCGGTCAATCAGAATCATGTATCAGAAGTTATGCTTGTTTTTCAAAAGAGTGGTCTATCTGCTTCGCGAGAGGAATCTGTCAAGAAGATGAATGATTGTCGATTGACGGCGCAGATTTAGTGTCGATTGACGTGATCCAAGAAGACAGACCCCCCTTGAATACCCTTGGCCGACCAAAAATGCTATTTATGTGTTTTCTAAGCCATTGTTGACGGCTACGCTTTCTAATTTTTATTTTATTTATTGTTCTTAGTTAGGAGAGAAGAGAGGAACTCCTTCAGAGTCCTCTTGGAACTCGTTTGGTTTTTATATTTATTCTATTGTTATTTCATATCTATTCATCTATGATTTCTGTCATGTCTTAGTAAATCCACCTGCTATGTTTAGGTTTTCTAGGGTATTGATGAATTAGCCCCAAAATAGGATTGCTAGGATGAAGAAATATTAATCTTTGGAATTGTTTATAATGCTTACGTTCTAGAGTAACTAACTAGAAACCTGAACTTAGGACGTGAACAACTAAGAGACTAGGTTCTGTGCCGAAATTGATTCCATTGAGCAAGGTTGTTAGATATATGCGAGAGCTGGTTTAATTAACCTAGCAGACGAACTTCATGTCTGATAACCGTCGATCGACACTCGGCCTTAGCCGTCGAACGACGGTCTACTCATTTTTCTGCATACGAGAGTTGGAAGAAGGGGTCAGATTAGTTAATTAATGTTCTCGCATATTAATAATTCCTCACATCACATCCACTATAATTCACTTGCCTGAAATCCTAATTTTAGCACCCATTCTTCCATCAAACAACCTAATAAGAACAAACTCATTGATTTACTTGTTTTATTATTTACTACTCTATATATTATCTGACCAAGCGTACTCTGAAACTCAAGTCTATTGTGTGAGATATCGAGTCTCTGTGGATATGATCTTTAAGTATGGCAATCGATCTCTTATTTGAGAAATTTTTTTTTGGGTTAATTTGAGCACATAAAATCTGGCGCCGTTGCCGGGGACTTTGATCACCATTAGACTAGCTGTAGGATTTTGTCTAGGTTTTTATTTTTAGTTTTACTTACTATACTCTTCTTTTCTTTTGTTTCAAGTACATATATCTAAGTACTAGGAAGCAATGAGAAGAAGATTTTTGGGCTCTACAAAGAAGGAGTCTACTGATTGACGCACGATCCATAAGTCTAAGAGGGCAGTCACACCCTCCAAGCAGCGATCAACAGTGAAGAGAAACAAGTATCGATACAGTGAAGAGAAACAAGTATCGATCAACACTAACACTTCGTCGTCGATCGATACCAACAATATGACGTCGATCGACGTTAAGACCTCATCATAGATCGACGCCACTTGCAAGAAGACAGCGGAAATCAAAGTACTTTACTTGAGTATGATAAAAATGGGATCTTGCGAGACAAAGAAGTTCGCGCTCGCAACAGCAGATGATAAATGGTTCATACACAAAAGGCTGTAGTCCTTAATGCAATCATTGTTGCTGGAGATGATGACTTTGAGCTGCATCCTGACTGGAACGATTGGTTAGGTAAACATCTTTTTCAAGGCCTTGCTCACGAGGATCCAAGAAAACACATTGAAGTTTTTATGGATAAAACCATGGATACTGAGAAGTATAGGTACTCTGAAGAATACTTACTCTGCAAGCTTTTCTCTCACTCTCTCTCTATGGAAATGCATCTAGCTGGCTTGGTCAACTGCAGCCAGGATCTCTAACATGTTGGGAAGATATTGAAGGAGCCTTCCTCTACAAATTTCTTGATGATGCTGAAGCAACTAAAGAAAGAAAGAATAATGAAAGGTGGGATAAGCTCATTGAAGGTTTATAGAAGAAGAGGGGCAAACTGAACACTCATGCCAAGAAGCAGGTTACACTAGAGACTGAGATATAATCTACAATTAGATATATGGTAGAGGATGATGGATAACATGGATTTGGAGAGTCAAGAAGAGCAGAAGAAGCTGATATTATCAATCTGACCTCAGCATCGATTGACACTAAGACGTCAACGTCAATCGACACTAACCCCTATTGTCGATCGACACTAACCCATGTTGTTAATCGCAACCACTTGACATCCATGAAAGTTCGAGCTGTCTTCAGGCCATTGCAGACTCGGCACTAGAGAGCACCAGTGTATCAATTTGTTATCATGCCCTAGATGTAGACAGGGAAATCACCATGGGAGATCTTTCGGAGGAAGAGGATAGAGAACAACTTGGGTATTTTGATTCGACTAAGAAAGTCAATATGGAAGACTTCTTAGAGCTGGAGGAAAAGCTTGAAGATATGGATCAGGGCTTGGAGATGAAGCTTGATGACTATCAACACACTTCAGGAAAATATCTAGAGACTTCACCAAAGGCTAACATCGATCGACACCCACCTAAAGATATCTATCGATACCCACAAGATGCTATTGATAGACATCGTCCACTCGACATTGATCGACATTCATTGTTGGACGAACAGCCATGTTACATGATTGAACCATGAAATACTGAGGAGAGAATGCACGTGTCCAAGACCTCACATCTTGATGTCCCTAAACATCAAATACCACCTATCTGCACAGAAGAAGTTGTTGAGTTTCACAAAAGAGTGAAAATGATACATGACCTTGTGAAGTTTGTGGTTCCCATAATTGTTTTTGAGGTTGAATTTCCTATACCATATGGAAGTGTGCATATGGATCCCTACATTGAGGTATTTGATGATCCTCAGCGTACAGTTGATTCTCAGAGAATATTGAGGTATGAAGGTGACGCGACCAAGGACTATTGGTCGAAGCATCGATCGACACCACCATTGGTTAATCCATAGACGCCACCATTGGAGCATTGATCAACATCAATACTAGAGCGTCGATCGACACCAGTCGCATATCGAAGCAGAATAAGCTGGAAGTATGTTGAAATCTTTTTGATGGAGGAACCACTACGAGATTAAACAAGTTTGGGGGAAAGAATAGCAAAAAGAAAAGGAGAAATTGGAAGAAGAGAAAAAGGACCAGCGGTCCGCAATTGTCATTGATTCCCCACTTCTCAGATGGTGTCAGAAAATTCAGGCGCAACAGATGCTTCTCACAGCCGTTTTCAATTCTTCGAGCACTCCTTATTGATGAGATGATAGAGAAAGGAAAAGAGTCTATGGAGGCTTTCACAAAAAGTGTGACAACGCTGAAGATATTGGACACTGAGAATTGTTTTGGAGCAAGTTCTCAATCTCATCTGGACTAAATTTGAGTTTCAGAACGTCAAGCTACAGACTATAATCAAGCGTTGAATGGGAGGCAACCCACTGTTTAGTAAGTTTTAAATTTTGTTTTACTTTCATTTATTACTGATTTTTCGTTTTTGCTTTATTTCAGTTTTAAAAAAAAAAAAAATCTGAGGAAGATACTCTACAAATAGCATCGACCGGCACCTGATCAATGTCGATCGACAGAGCAAATCAAGCATCGATCGATTGCCACTTAAATGTGTCGATTGACTGTCACCATCAGCAAGGAGTTATATCGTTTTCCTTGTTAAATTTTGTCCTTATGATTTATATATCCTAAACAAACCAGGACTGGGTAACACTAAGGACAATGTTATTTAAATCTAGGGAGGTTCGCTAATGCTATTTATTGTTGTGAGCTATTATTTATTATATCTATATAAGTTTTTCAAAATTTTTATTAAGTCAAAAAGGGAATTATGATCAGATTTATATTTTTACTTGTTCACTAACCACTCTATTGTACCATTCTTGGATTTATTGCTTGCAGGAAGTACTAGAGATACCAAAGTGGACCATCTTGTCACTATATCACACTTTCTTAGAAAGTTTGAAGGAACCAAAGCTAACCTTCAACCTAATACTGACTTATTTGCTTGTTTTGGGGTTTGGTATACATTGGATTGGATTTCTCCTGCAGGTCTGGAAGATAAATTTTTTTGTGCTTCTGATTCCCTTCTCTCACT
Source organism: Moricandia arvensis (assembly GCA_905132765.1). NCBI lineage: Eukaryota > Viridiplantae > Streptophyta > Magnoliopsida > Brassicales > Brassicaceae > Moricandia > Moricandia arvensis. The sequence continues at coordinate 2,127 of CAJHQP010006847.1, read as the reverse complement.
TTCATCGGTATCTTAAAAAAAAGGAAAGAAAAGATTAAGATTTCCTGAGATGCAAAGGGATAGGTACATTACCGATGACCCCACTATTCTAATTCAAAGGAATGATCACACATCGTTGAAAACTAGGGATATGTACATTACCGATGACCCCACTTTTCGCCTACAACTTTGCCCAAAAGAAAAAAAAAGAAAAAAAAATGAAAAAAAAATGGCAAGATGTACTGTATCATCATCATTTTCCATTGAATTTATTTAAAGAGATTCAGAGAAAAGAGGGAAGAAAGGGATCAGAGAAGACTACGTACTACATGTGTGTTCAGAATACTTGCAGGGATAAGAGTCCATGTGTCATTTGATCAATACTCTCAAGGTAAAGCCTACACTTTTATTTTATGCAAGAAATGAGGTTAGTAAAGGGTGAGTGACACTAGTATTTGCTAAGTTGTTGGTAGAATGAATTTGGTTGCTATACTAGGATAAAGTATATAAAGTTTCTCTAATATTAACACTTATTTGATGTGGTTGCAACATAGTAGAGGTGATAAGGATAAATTAGAGATATTGTGAGTCCATGTGTTTTTAAACCTTTTTCAGATTGTGACACTCTTTGTTTGAGGACAAGCAAAAGGATAAGTTTGGGAGAGTTGATATACCATGGAATTTACCACTTTTAGGCCATGGTATATGTGCTTTTTAGAATATATAATATGAGTTTAAAGTATGTTTTAGAGTATTTTCATGTTCATTTACGTTATGGAGAACTTTGGTGATTCTGGAGCTTTTTGAGATGCAGAACTGCGCAGACGCGTTAGATATTTAGCTATGTATGGAGACATTTCTACCTTTATATTGAGCCCATATTTTGACATGAGATATATCTTTGAATTATCTTTCCAATGCCATTGGTTGAGGTCAATCAGCATCCTATATCAGAAGTTATGCTCATTTTACTGATGAGTGGTATGTCTGCCTCGCGAGAGGAAGCTGTCGAGAAGATTAATGAGTGTCGATTGACGGCGCAGCCTTAGTTTCGATCGATGGTGACCCCAGAAGACAGGTCCATCTTGTTTCAAGACCGACTTAAGCCCAAAAGTTACCACAAGTTTACCAGAAAATACCCTTGGCCGAATAAAAATCTTATTTATGTGTTTTCTAATCCATTGGTGATGGCTACACTTTCTAAGTTTTATTTTACTTATTGTCCTTAGTTAAGAGAGAAGAGAGGAACTGCTTCAGAGTCCTCTTGAAACTCCTTTAGTTTTTATATCTATTTTATTGCTATTTCATATCTATTCATCTACGATTTCTGTCATGTCTTATTAGATCTACCTACTAAGTTTAGGGTTTCTAAGGTATTGATGAATTAGCCACAAAATAGGATTGCTAGGATGAAGAAATATCAAACTTTGAAATTGTGTTTAATGCTTGCGTTCTAGAGTAGCTAACTAGAAACCTGAACTTAAGACATGGACAACTACGAGAGTAAGTTATGTGCCAGAATGGATTCCATTGAGCTAGGTTGTTAGATACATGCGAGAGCTGGTTTAATTAGCCTAGCAGACAAACATCATGTCTGATAACCGCTGATCAAAACTCAGCCTTAGCCGTCGGTCGATGGTCTACTCCTCTGTCCGCATACGAGAGTTGGGAAAAGAAGGGGTCAAACTAGTTAATTAATGTCCCTGCATATTAATAATTCCCTGCATCATATCCACTATAATTCACTTGCCTGAAATCTTAAGTCTAGCACCCATCCTTTCATCAAACAAGCTACTTGCTTTATTATTTACTACTCTATATATTATCTGACCTAGCGTAGTCTGAAACTCAAGTATATTGTGTGAGATATCGAATCTATGTAGATATGATTCGTAAGTACTGCAACCGATCTCTTATTTGAGAGAGTTGTTCTTGGGGTAATTTGAGTACATCACAAAACCCTTAACTTCTATCTTCTATAATCCATTTACCTGAAAATCTAAATCTAGCTATTTCTTATTATTGTTTACAAAACACTAAATTAATCAATTGTCATCTTATAAACTGCTTTTAAATCTATTTACCTAACTTAATCGTGACTGTATTGAGTTTATTGTGTATGCATACTCCCTGTAGATTTGATCCTTA
>CAJHQP010006846.1:0-35769 GCA_905132765.1 Moricandia arvensis | reverse complement strand
AACTTGGGAAGGAGTCCTAAAGCGGTGACTTAATCGAGACCACCCACATGGTCTCAAAACAAAAAGAGAGGGGATTTGGAACAAGGAGAACTCCAGTCCAACCAAATAGTTCATGACGTCCTACGTGATCCGGTCCGAAGATGAGCCTCAATGAGATACAAGAAACGAGTGTAATAAATTCTTATTTACTGTGCTGTCAAATAGCATCGAGACACTATTATCAAAGAAAGAAGTTACAAATCATGTTGGTTGAAGAAGAACAAGCCGAGGATGGAGGAACTGACAAGGATGGCAATAGAAACAACATAGCTATCACAAACTCTATCGGGTTCAGAGTTGCATGTATTGATTTATTGGAGAGTAGTGTTTACAATGTATCATGTATGTTTTGACAAGTCCAAGCAAATGTAAGGTCTTGCACCTAGAAGTCCAAGGCAGTTCATGATGATTTATTGGCATTCAAATTAGGAAGTATTGATGTGATTTTAGGATATAAATGGTTGAAAACACTGGTAAAAGCAAGTATCAATTGAAAATTGAACATTTAACATGTTTTTTTTACAGTTGTCAACATGTTTTTTTAGAACTTTATGAAGTACATAATTCAGAGTTGTGGAAAAATAATCGGGAGATTTTAACCAATCTCACAGTCACGACCACCCGTATTGTCCAAAACTGTTTAACTAACAAGTCGCAAAGAGTTACATAAGAAAGCAAACATAATCTCTTTTGGTCTGAAGCCATAATCCACCCAAAACACCAATGCTATAAATAAAATTTTGTTCAAAATTCTAAAATGCTAAATAATTAAATTACCAATTTTAATATTTGGAAAAAGTATAGCTGCAGAAGGTTGGGAGTTAAAGTTAAAAGAAACTGATTACAAAAAAAAAGTAATGATAAACAATTTTGTGGAAGAACAAACAAAAATAAAGTTTGAAGAAAAAAGGTGGTCGAACCTGAGACGTTGTAGACTTCAACCGAAGAGTCTTAACCAACCGACCTCCGTAAAGTTTTAGAGCAACTAGAAATTAGAATTTATATACTTTATATAATGTTCCCCTGAAAATGTTGTTTGTAAAAAACAAACAAAATCATTCTCTAGAAAACCCTAAAGGCTTTCAGATCTTTTCGTTTTCATCTTCTTCTCAATTTGTATCTTCCTTGTGATTTATGGACGACTGTTGTAGCCGGCGAAGAATACGAAGCTGATCCCTAGTTTTCGCTTATGGATTCTGGCTCGGCGAAAGCTTCCGTAGAGTCGATGCAAGATGACCCTGAATGTATTCATGATTCGATCGATTGTAATCGAACATGCGGTGATTCGGCCGTTGCTGCCGATGAAGGAGGTGGATGCGTTGGAGTTACGGGTATGAAAGGAATTGGTGCGCTTGATACAGCCGCTGATCCCGTCACTGAGATGAGTGATGTGGTTGAAGCGCGCACTCCCGTTGGTGCCCTTTCCGCAGAACCGTCTCCGGCGGTGGTCATGGAGGGAGGCGGAGGAGAAGAAGAAAATTCGGGTTTCGTTGTTCAGGCGAGGGATTCCATGGATTTGGTTCCTCTGGAATCATCACCAGCTGATTTGTCAGGGTTAGGTAGTGAAAAAGTTTCAGGAGATAATCTCGAGGGAAACAAACAACTTTCCCTGGAAAAAGAACATCCATCACTTGACCTCCCAGCTTCTGACGTAAACGGAGATGATTCTCTGAGAGAGCAAAGCCAACAGGTAGTTTGTGGAGTTATGACCGATGAGAAGAATAGTCAGGCGATAGAAAGTAAGTTAGGGCAGGATACAGACTCCGAAAAGGAAAAGGTTGATTTCATGGAGGAGGACACTTCAGCTCAAGCTGCCTCCTTGGAAGATATAGTTTGTGTTGACATAGAAATTCCTGATGTAAAAGAGGTAGCTAGCGTGGCTGGATTTTCTGAAATTTCATCTCAAGATAAAGGTTTAGGCGATTCAGTTCTTAACTCTGGAAGTGAATTTGTAGAGGAAGTGCCCTTAAAAGAGTTGCAATTTGGTGAAAGAGCTAAAGATCTGACAGATGGAGATGCAAAAGAAGATGTGAATGTTACAGAAGGGGCTATGCGTGATCAGTTATTAAAGAAAACTAAGGAGGAAGAAAAGCCTGATGGTATTACTGTGTTGGAGAGCAAAACTAAGCCCCTAGATGTGGATGATGTGGCTAATCAGGGTTCAGAAAAAAATGAGACTCTAGTGGGTGAATCCTCTGCAGATAAGGAAACTGTTATGGATGATGTAAAAGAAGATGTTGAGAAGGATCCAGAAGCTGGTAAATCAATCGACATGCATGTACCAGAGGCTGCAGAAGAAGTGGAAACAAATGTTAAATATGGTGATGGGATAGAGAAAGAAGGCGAAGGGATGGCTGGTGTAGGTGAAGAAGAACAGCCAGTTGATTTGGAGGTAAACCGAAAACTATCTGAAGAACTGACTAAAGTAGACGAAACAAAGATTGCTGAAGCATCTGAAGAAACAGAGACAGTGATCAGACATGAGGATGAGAAGAAAATGGATGACATGACTGATATGGCAGAAGATGTGAAAATCCATGGAGATTCCTCTGTTGCTGACATTGAGGGCAGGAAAGAAGATCTTGAAGAGATGGGAGTGACAGAGGCACTGGAGGAGACTGTTATGGGTAAAGTGGAGGGAACAAAAATTGTTGAAGTTTCAGAAGAAACAGAGACAAGGATCGAAGATGAGGATCAGAAAAAGGATGATTACATTACTGATGTGAAAACGCTTGGAGACTCCTTGGTGGCTAATATTGAGGAAGGGAAGGAAAGTCAGGAAGAGATGGGAATAGCAGAAATAACAGAGAGACACGAGGAGACTGTTGACGGTAAAGCAAACGGAACAAAAGTTGCTGAAGCGTCAGAAGAAACAGAGACAAAGTCCGAAGATGTGGATCAGGAGAAAGATGAAAACATGATTGATGTGAAAACTCTTGGAGACTCATCGGTAGCTGATATTGACGAGGAGAAGGAAAGACAGGAAGAGATGGGAATGACAGAATTGACAGAGACACCAGAGGAGACTGGTGAGGGTAAAGCATACGGAACAAAATCTGCTGAAATGTCAGAAGAAACAGAGCCAAGGACCGCAGATGAGGATGAGGAGAAAGATGAAAACATGACTGATGCGGAAACGCATGTAGACTCCTCGTTACCTGATGTAAATGAGGGGAAGGAAAGTCAGGAAGAGATGGAAATGACAGAACTAACAGTTACACAGGACGAGAGTGCTATGGCTGAGACGGGGTATGAAGATGCAGAGGACGTCGATGAAGAAAATAAGGGTGTTGGAGGAAAGAGAAAGCGGGTGAGAAATACAAAGACGGGAAAGAAGAAAGAGGAAGATGTTTGTTTCATATGCTTTGATGGGGGTGATCTTGTCCTTTGTGACCGCAGGTAAACTTTCATTTGTAGTTTATGTGCCTTTACTGCTGCTATTTTCTTCCTTCTGGTCCCTTTAACAGATGATAACTTTTTTTTGTATTTAAATGTACGATTCTGTTGACTTGCAGGGGTTGCCCAAAAGCTTACCACCCTTCCTGTGTAAATCAAGACGAGGATTTTTTCCGTTCAAAGGGTAAATGGAACTGTGGTAAGTTTTTCTATGTTATTTATTCATTAGGTTTCTGCATAAATTTAATCAGTGAACTTTAGTTCAGGGAAACATGATAATTATCTGCTAAGCATATACATTAATTTCTTTGAGTGGTGTATGTATTGGTGAATATTGTTTACCTTTAGTTATTCATAGTGTCTTTAACATTGTTACTTTCTTAGAAGTCATGATGGCGTATGTCTTTTATCTGTCATCCTGATTATGATTTTTATTGTAATTTCTTGGTAATACAAGCTTCTTCTTTCGTTTGAGTTCCTGGCTAGCAATATGTATTTACCCTGAATCCCTTTTAGCCTTTACCCCTCTCAGATTATAAGCTTGAACTTTTAGTTGAAAGTTACTTTCTGTTGCTTTTGCTTTGCACATCCTATTTAATTTCATGTCGTTCCTTACTGAATCTTACTTTAGTCTCTGGCCTTTTGTACCACTGTCAAATGCTACACACGCGATGGCAATTTGTTTGTCTATTGCTATCAAGGTTGTGTAGTCTTTGAAATTCTCTAAAACTTGTCAACGATGGCGGCAGTGGGATCTCTTTTTTCGTTTATTTTAAGAGATTATTTTTTGGTTAATACACTAGCATTGATGTTTTTATATACTTTGGTAGTGGTGACATCGTCCAGTTTTATCCCACTATAATTATATTCATTTAAACTTGTTAAGATAACCATAACCCTTCGATATAACGAGAAAGATTGATTTTTTTTTTTCATTTCTTCTACGCATCAACTAGTCTCTAAGCTATTTTCTTGCTGTACCGATTTGTTGATGATTCTTGTGTTTAGTAGCAATTGGTTCACACTTACTTTTGGTGCATATGGTAATAAATAACAGACGATAATGAGATGTAAGAGCCCAAAGAACACTGTGCAGGCTATTAGTATGTTACTGTCCCTCATATATTAGAACACATAATATGCACTTTGAAGATAGTATAATGTTTGAGTGGCGTTTGTCATACTTTCCGTTTGTTACCTCTCTCTGTATATGTATGTATTCGGTAAGGTTCATATTTGAATGTCTATTTTTATGTCTTTATACTAGAACCTAACACAATGTTGCATTTTCATGAATAGGATGGCACCAGTGTAGCAAATGTGAGAAAACTGCTACATATTTGTGTTACACGTGTGTGTTTTCATTATGCAAGGGCTGCGCCAAGGATGCTGTCTTTTTTTGCATAAGAGGTAATAAGGGTTTGTGTGAAACATGCATGGAGACAATCAAGTTGATAGAAAGAGAGGAGCAGGAAAAGAAGGAGCCGGTATGCCTGAATACACTTTTAGTTATTTTACTTGTGATCATCTGTCGATAAAATTGATCATCATGTTAAAGTACCGCATGAACTTACTCTTACCGTTTTTCTCATCAAACATTTTGTGGACTAAGCATAGAAAGCTTGATGATACTTACTGATTCTGTTTTCTCCTGGACAATTGCTCTATAGCATTATGCACGTGTTTATGAGCTTTCAACTTGGTTGATGCATTATAAGCATACATTTCTGTCCTTTTACTTTGAAAGATGACTAATACACTATGAATTTGGTCATGTTATTCCACACTGAATAGTTGATTTTCATTTAAACCTTAGTATCCACTTACAATTTGAATGTCAGTCTTCTGTTTTTGATCCCTCTCCCTGAATCCGTTTTGTATTTTTTAGGCGCAGTTGGATTTTGATGACAAGACCAGCTGGGAATCTCTTTTCAAGGATTACTGGACTGATTTGAAAATCCAGCTATCTATAAGTCCAGAGGAAATTGATCAGGCTAAGAGCCCACAGAAAGGAAATAAGTCTCATGCTGGTAAACAAGGAACAGCCAGGGAGACTGACTATGTTACTGATGAAGGATCAGATTCGGATAGTTCTCCAAAAAAGAGGAAGACCAGGAGTCGATCGAAGTCTGGTTCTGCGGAGAAAATCCAATCACCAGCTAAGAAAAGCTCGTCCGGTGAAACTATGGAGTGGGCTTCCAAGGAACTTTTGGATGTGGTCGCGCACATGAGACGTGGTGACAGATCTTTCTTAACTTCCTCAGAAGTACATGAGCTCCTGCTGGATTATATAAAAAAATACAATCTTCGTGATCCCCGTCGTAAAAGCCAAGTTGTTTGTGACTCCAGGCTTAAGAATTTGTTCGGAAAATCTCATGTTGGGCACTTTGAGATGTTAAATCTCCTTGATACCCATTTCCTTGATAAAGAGCAACAGCAGACAGATAATATTCAAGGTAGCATTGTTGATACAGACCCTGACTATGTGGATCTTGATGAAAACTTGGACCATCCAGTGAAAAGTGGGAAGGATAAGAAACGTAAAACACGTAAAAAGGGTGCAAAGAAAGGGCGTCAATCCAATCTTGATGATTTTGCTGCTGTCGATATACACAACATTAATTTGATATACTTGAGGCGGAGCTTGGTGGAAGATCTACTTGAAGATGCTACAGCATTCGAAGAAAAAGTAGCTAGTGCATTTGTTAGATTAAGGATATCTGGAAATCAAAAGCAAGATTTATATCGACTGGTTCAAGTCGTTGGTATGTTTAGTTTCCATTTTACAGATTATTTTAATATATATGGTTAATTCAAAGGTTGACTATGATCTCTTTGGTTTGAAACACAGGCACAAGCAAAGCTCCTGAACCCTATAAAGTTGGCAAAAAAACAACAGACTATGTACTGGAGATATTGAACTTGGACAAAACAGAAGTGATATCCATCGACATTATATCTAATCAAGATTTCACTGAGGTGACACACTCTTGCTGATTCGTAACAGCTTTTTATCTATGGAAAAGGGAAAGATGTTCTCTTTTTAAGTTCCTACATAGAATTCTCTTGCATTTGCATATGTTGACAAGCCGAGGAGCCAGTGTTACTCTTTTAGCGAACTTCTTTGTCCAAGAATGCTATATGTTTAACCAATAACTTTTGTGCGATAATTTCAGGATGAATGCAAGCGTCTAAGGCAGTGCATTAAATGTGGATTAATTAACAGGCTGACAGTGGTATGCTTCATACTGTTATTTAAAGTCTGCATTTTATTTCGTCTTAAATTCAATCGACCCTCGTGCTTTTACATTTTAGGTATTCTAATGTCAATTGTTTTTAGGGTGATATACAAGAAAAGGCCATAGCGCTGCAGGAAGTGAGGGTAAAAAACGTAAGTTGTTTTTCTTTTCCTGCTGACGCAGTTTCCTGTTTATCATTGTCCTTCTGCTCTGCTCTGCTCATTATTTTACGTTTGGTAAGTGAGCTCTCTAGATTGGGGTGTTCTGGTTTCTTAATAATGCAGAGCTATCACGATAGTACTTGAGGAGTTTTTAACGATAATATATACCTATGGCTGGTTAAGTTTCAAAATATGCTCCGTGATGAATGAAGCTATGATGACAGCTTAAGTTATGAATTTTTTTTACTTTTATGAATGCAGTTGTTGGAAGCAGAGATCTTACGTTTCGGTCATTTGCGTGATCGTGCTAGCGACATGGGCCACAGAAAAGAATATCCTTATCTGTTAAATTTTTTGAGTTCTTAGTCAAAATCACTTTTCCCATGCTCTGGGAATGCTTTTCGGTGTGTATGTTTTTTTTTCTACTACAGGAAAAGAGCATATGATCTGACATTTGCAGTCGAAAGCATATAATTTTCATTATCTGTTCACTTACGTAAGTAATCCTTAACCCATGGTTACGCTGCGAGAATGTGTTGAGAAAGTGCAACTGTTGAAGTCTCCAGAGGAACGGCAGCGCAGGCTAGAAGAAATTCCAGAAATACATGCTGATCCGAAAATGGATCCAGATTGCGAGTCGGAAGACGAAGATGAAAAAGAAGAAAAAGAAAAAGGTTTTGTATAAAAATCAAGTTTTGCCTCTTGTATCTTCTATTTGTCTTTATTTTTTCTAACGTTTTTGATCTTTGGCTGTTTTAATGCATCTAGAGAAAAATCTGAGACAACGTAGTAGTAGCTTCAACAGAAGAGGAAGAGATCCAATATCTCCACGAAAGGGAGGATTTAGTTCCAGTGAATCATGGATTGGCACAAGTAAATACTCAAACACAAGTGCAGATCGTGAGTTAAGCAGAAGTTATTCTGGTAGAGGCTCTACTGGAAGAGGGGATTATCTTGGTAGTTCTGACGACAAGGTTAGTGATAGTCTGTGGACTTCAGGTGGAGAAAAAGAAAAAGGCACGCAACAATATTTAGGCTCTGATAAGCCGAGATCTGTTTCTCTCCCCGAACCTCCTCCCAGAAGTTCTCGTGCTGTTGCGCCACCAGAATTGTCTCCTAGGATTGCACCTGTAATCTCAGCGTCACCTCCTCCTATTGTTCCGCAGTCTGCTCCCAAGTCAAATGAGTCAGAGAAAATGTGGCATTACAAGGACCCATCGGGTAAAGTTCAAGGACCTTTTTCAATGGCACAGCTCCGTAAATGGAACAACACTGGGTACTTCCCTGCTAAGTTGGAAATCTGGAAAGCTAACGAGTCATCGCTGGACTCTGTTCTCCTTACTGATGCATTGGCTGGGCTGTTTCAGAAGCATGCACAGTCGGTGGATAATAGCTACACGAAAGCTTATTCTGGCCTGTCAAACCAATCTGAGCCCAATTTAAGTTCTGCTAGGACCGCTCCATCAGTCCTTGATATTCCCAGGAATTCTCAGGATACTTGGAGTTCAGGCGGTAGCCTTCCGTCACCTACTCCGACTCAAATTGCAACCCCAATGGCAAAAAGGCGAAATTTTGAGAGCAGATGGTCTCCAACCAAGCCCTCTGCACAGCCAGCTGTTCAGTCGATGAGTTTTCCTTTAGCAGAATCTGTCACGAATCAAGCTTCAAGGACAGATATCCCTATGGTTGTAAACTCTGCTGGCGCGTTGCAGCCTGGAACCCACCCACTTCCAACACCAGATCAGGCTAATGTTTCTGTTAATCACTATAGTTCTTCTGCTCCTCTTCCATCTCCAACGCCGGTAGGCGGAATGCAAAGCTTGGGTAACATGCAGACAGATAAATTTGATTCCCATGGCCGCGGCGGAGGTCATGCTCCTTCTCAGAATAGCGTTGCCTCTTATGGCACCGCAACACCGAGTGTTCTCCCCTCGCAAAGTCAACCAGGCTTTCCATCATCTGATTCATGGAGGGTTCCAGTTCAAAGCCAATCGAATACACAGGCTCAGGCAACAGCATGGGGTATGAACAACAGTCAAAACTCAGGACAACCTCAGGCTCCAGCAAACCAAAACAGCAGCTGGAGTCAGGGGACTGTAAATCCAAACATGGGATGGGCTGGTCCTCAAGCTGGAATGAACTTAAACTGGGCTGCAACTTCTGTTCCACCAACTGGTCAGGGAATTCCTAATCCTGGCTGGGTCGGGCCCGTCCAAGGACAACCACAAGCTTATCCAAACGCTGGGTGGGGTGTAACAGGCCAAGCTCAAGTTCAAGCACCGGGGAGTAGTACAAGCTCGGGATGGATGCAGCCAGGTCAAGGGATGCAGTCTGGGAACAGTAATCAAAACTGGGGAACTCAAAATCAGACAGCAATGCCAAGCGGTGGGTCAGGAGGCAACCAAACTGGTTACTGGGGAAACCAACAAAACCAGAATGGAGATTCTGGGTATGGTTGGAACAGGCAGTCAAGTGGAAGTGGTGGGCATAACAGCTTTAAAGGGCAAAGAGTATGCAAGTTCCATCGAGAAAATGGACATTGCAGGAAAGGAGCAGCCTGCAGTTACCTCCACAACTAAACCAGCTTTTCTCAATCTCTCACTCTCTTTCTTTCTGCTTTTGGGTGATGTTTGCTGTATCCGAAAAAGCAGTTTTAGGTCGTTTTAGACACTATGCACTAGTCTTTTGTTGGGGATGTTACTTTATTTTGGGGGAGGTTAAGGGCTTAGTACTGAAAATGTCGTGGTGGTGAATATGGTGATAGGGAATATCCTCTTGCATATAAAATTTGCTAGACCAACTACATGTTTTGTATCCTTAAACCTTCCTTTAGGAAAATTTTATATTCACCCATACCTCATGTTTCGTAATAAAAATACTAGGCTCTAATTAAAAGAAGAGGACTACCCTAAGATAGTTCTAAAAAAGTTTTTGCCACAAAAATAACTTTAAAAAAAAAATGATTAAAATAATCTTTATTAAAGGGTTAACAAAAATGACCAATATACAGTTATACCCCTTGGGTTAACTAATCTAGACTTAGGGTTTAGAGTTATGGGGTGGGGTTTTGGGGGTGGGGTTTAAAATTAAAAAAAATAAAATAAAAATTAATTTTTTGAAAATAGGAAAATGTTAGTTTGGTCATTTTTGTTCTTGAAAGCTATTTTTGTGACAAAAACTTCAAAAGGGGTTATTTGAGAGATTTGCCCATAAAAGAAAGAACCTTTTCAAAAAGAGTCTTCTTTGAATCATAAAAGACGCATATAAACAAACAAGAACAAACGGGATTAACCTTTTTTATCAACAACGAATGGTCCACACTCAAGTTGTTTAGAGCAAACTAACGTTCAAAATTGCGCTTGTAATGCGTACGGTCGGCCTGAGCCTCGCACCAAATCAGTTAATCGGAAACCATATGGAGATTAATGGAAGACCTTTTTTGAATTTTTATTTATAAACACACACACACACATATATATATTATGTTGTGCTAATGTATATCTAGATAGATAAACATATATCTTTAATTAAAGATAATTACTCTAGGTTAGATGATAGTTAGAGATAAGCCTTATCTATATCTCTTTTGTTGTATATATATATTTCGGCATTGAGCCTAATGAGAGCACAAAAATATTCAACAATAAACTTGTTTTACATGGTATCAGAGCATTGATCTAATTTTACGAACTCTGAAAAATTCGTCTATTTCGTTCTTGATTCTCAATTGAAATCATGGGCGATGAGAAGGAAATTACCGGTGTGACCGGAGAAAAGGGTGGAAGTTCTCTTTACTCGTTTTACTCGTCGGATAATCCAAGAGAACTTATCACCTCCGTTCAATTGAAAGGAGAGAACTATAATGAGTGGGCTACCGAGATGACACTACAAGAAAACGTGACCATAACGACCACGCATTACGACCACAAATGTGAAGTCGTAAATTTACGTCTCTATGGTTTGGTCGGGTGAGATTTCTTTCGGGTCGGTCCGGCCCAATCCTTGGTCGGATCTGGTTATCGTCCAATCTATTGGGTTATTGCATCCCAATCATTTGGTTCAAACCTCCCCTTGGATGTTATAACCATATAGAGCTCAATAATACGGTTTGGTATGTTGCCATCGTTAAAACCTCTCTATGGTAACCCAACACCCATGTGGTAAAGGGAACCATAGACAGAAAAAAGAGTCCAACCGTATTAACTCCCCTGATGATGCACCACTATAGATCTCTCAGTCCTCCTCATTCCCGATCTGATGAATGAGTTTCCTTAGTGTAGAAGTCGGCAGTGCTTTAGTGAATAGGTTCGGCTGGATTGTCATTTGACGTCTTGAACAACATCGACCTCCTTAGCTTTTGCAACTCGTGGGTGAAAAAGAACATAGGTAGGATGTGTTTTGCTCCGGCCCCCTTGATATAACCATCTCTGAGATGAGCAATGCAAGCCTGCATTGTCTTCATACATTATGGTCGGTTCTTTGTCTTCAGTCATCCTACAGTCATCACGAATGTGTTGAGTCATTGACCTCAACCAGACACATTCACGGCTTGCCTCATGGATGGCCAAAATCTCGGCATGGTTGGAAGAAGTGGCCGAGATGGTTTGCTTCATAGATCGCCATGATATTGCCGTTCCACCATGTGTAAAAACATAGCCCGTCTGCCGACCTGGCATTATGTGAATCTGATAGATAACTTGCATCAGCAAAACCAACTAAAGATTCTTTGTTATGGTTAGTGTAAAACAAACCTAAATCTTTAGTCCCTTTTAAATATCGCAGAAGGTGTTTAATCCCGTCCCAGTGCCTTTTGGTCGGATTGGAAACTGAACCTGGACAAGAGGTTTACAGCAAAGGACATATCCGGCCGTGTATGGGTTGCCAATACATCAAGGCACCAATGGCACTGAGATATGGCACTTCGGGACCAAGGACTTCCTCACCGTCCATCTTTAGACGAAAAGGGTCCGTGTTTGGACCGAGTGACCTCAAAACCATCGGGCTTGTCAATGGGTGAGCCTCGTCCATATTAAATCTCTTGAGTATCTTTTCAGTATATGGCATTTGATGTACAAGATTCCATCATTCTTATACTCAAGTTGTAATCCCAAACAGAATTTAGTTTTGCCTAGGTCTTTCATCTCGAATTCTTTCTTAAGATATTCGATTGTTTGGGTGATCTCACCAGAGGTTCCAACGATATTTAAATCGTTCACGTACACTGCTATAATCACAAAGCCCTTAGAATCAAACTTCTTTATGAAGATGCATGGACTAATAGGATCATTTTTGTATCCTTCTTTCACTAGGTACTCGCTTAAACGATTGTACCACATCCAGCCGGATTGCTTAAGTCCATACAGTGATTTGTTAAGTTTGATGCAGTGATGATCTCGAGATCCTTTCTTATCTTTCATTTCTATACCCTCTGGGATCCTCATGTAGATGTCATTATCCAGTGATCCATATAGATATGCGGTTACAACATCCATTAACCGTAATTCAAATTTTCTCTTATGGCCAGACTGATTAGGATTCTAAAAGTAGTTGCATCCACCACATGGGAATAAATTTCCTCATAATCGATTCCTTGTCTTTGCGTGAATCCTTGTGCTACGAGTCGTGCTTTGTATCTCACAACCTCGCCATTTTCATTTCTCTTTCTCACAAAGACCCATTTGTACCCAACTGGTTTGACATCTAATGGTGTTCAGATAAGTGGACCGAATACACCTCTTTTCTTTAAAGAATTTAACTCCACGTTTATGGCCTCTTTCCACTTTAGCCAATCTGATCTTTGCATGCATGCATATATTGACGTGGGTTCTAGATCCTCATTTTCCATCAGTTCAAGTGCTACTTGATATGCAAATATATCACTGATGTCGACATCAATTCTATTCCATTTCTTCCCAGACATTAGATAGTTTATAGATATCTTATTGTTCTCATGATCATCAGTACCATGATGCAAGGCGTCCCGAGCATCACTTGACGGTACGGACGGACCATCGACCATGGTTTTATCCGGACCATCGACCGCAGTCGGTCGGGTCGGTTCATCGATCACGTCTGAGGACAGTTGGTCGGGTTCGGCCAAGGCCCGGGTAAGGCCGGCTATTTCTGGTCGGGTTCCACACTCGGTTGCACCTTTCTTTTTCCGAGGTTGTTTATCTTTGGAACCAACATGTCTACCACGTTTGAGATGTGCTGTAGATTCAGTAGCAACTTGACTGTGTCCCATTTGGACATCTAATTTAATAGGTGCATTTATGGCTGGTATATGTGACTTAGTCACTCTGTTTGGGTCAGCAAAGGAATCTGACAATTGATTAGCTAGCTTTTGCAAATGAATGATTTTCTGGACCTCAAGATCGCACACTTGAGTCCGAGGATCTTGCCATGTTACGGATGTTTGATTCCATGAAATCTCTTTGATTTCTTTGACCAGCTTTAGATCTCCCCCTAACGTTGGAAGTTCGGATTCATTAAAATGACAATCCGCATACCTGGCCTTAAATAAATCACCCGTAGTTGGCTCAAGGTATTTTATAATTGTGGGAGATTCAAATCCAACGTATATCCCCATCCTTCTCTGAGGTCCCATCTTTGTTCTCTGTGGTGGAGCAATTGGAACATAAACAGAACAACCAAAAGTTCTAAGATGGGATATGTCTGGCTCTTGACCCGTTAGTAATTGCGATGGGGAATATTTATGGTCACTTGATGGACGGATGTGTATTAGCTCGGCCGCATGGAGGACCGCATGTCCCCATGCTGAAACCGGCAACCTCGACCTCATGAGTAATGGTCGGTCGGGCTATCAGCTGAATGTGTTTTATAAATGATTCGGTTAAGCCGTTCTGTGTATGTACATGTGCCACGGAATGTTCCACTGTCACCCCCATGGACATACAGTAATCATTAAACGCTTGAGATGTAAATTCACCAGCATTATCAAGACGTATCGTCTTCAAAGGAAAATCTGGGAAATGAGCTCGTAATCTTATAATTTGAGCGAGCAATCTGGCTAATGCCAAGTTACGGGTCGATAGCAAGCATACGTGTGACCATCTGGTCGATGCATCTATAAGGACCATGAAATATCGAAAGATCCCACACGGTGGGTTTATTGGTCCGCATATATCGCCCCGAATTCTCTCCAGAAAGTTTATAGTTTCCTTTGTCACCTTAACATGTGATGGCCTAACGATCAACTTCCCTTGTGAACACGATGCACATGATAGGTGCTTGGGAATGATTCGTTTTTCTTTTAATGAATGGCCTCTGGTGTTAGCTATCAGCTTACGCATCATATTAGATCCGGGATGGCCAAACCGGTCATGCCATAAAGTGAAGCTATCGATGGCTGTTTTATTAAAGATATCATTGACCTCTATCATACTGACTTGAGCTTGATATAGTCCAGTAGATAGTGCGGGTATGGTTTCTAAGACCTTCTTATGTCCTTGGCCGATTTCTATTATCTGAAGGAATTCTTTATTTCCTTCGCCCTTTGTTTCAATGTGATAACCATTCATACGAATGTCTTTGAAGCTTAATAAACTTCTTTTAGAACTGGGTGAATATAAAGCATCTGATATTTCGAGATGCATACCCATGGGCAATAGAATGTATGCTTGGCCGTGGCCTTCTATGAGGCTAGACATACCCGCAATTGTGGAAATGTTTGCTCTTTTAAGAGTTAAGTTTATGTAGTATCTTTTATCTTTTAGGATCATGTGGCTCGATCCACTGTCCACTATGATCACTTCGTTGTTATTGGCCATTTCTGAAACAAGGTTAATAGGACGTTCGTTTAGATACTTCTTTCATAAGACATTAAATCAATAAGCACATAAAATGACAATCATGAAAATAAAATTAGAAATGATTCATGGAAATGTCAAACACCAAAACAAGTTTTATTAAAAACATTCAAGGATTACAGATGTCGAATTTAATTATCATCTTTATCATCTTTAAGACAATCAGAAGTCTCATATTCTAATGAATCATCTTTTCATGATCGAAATCGTTTTCATCATCTTGAACTATCATGTGGGCCTCAGGATTCTTTCCCTTTAGATTCTCTTGATATAGATCACATAAGTGTTTGGGAGTCCTGCACGTCTTTGCCCAATGATTAGACATTCCACACCTATGGCATACTGATTTGGTTGGTCCAGAGGGTTTGATATTATTCCCTCGGCCTCGTCCATTTCCTCGACCATACGAGTTTTTCTGGACTATATCGCGGCCACTATCTCGACCATACGGGATGCCTCGACCACCGCAGCCGTAGTTACCTCGAACGCGGCCACGTCCTGTCCACCTGCGGCCTCGACCGTGTGAGTTTGAATGGACGTGGTTCGCCTCGCTATCAGTATTAGTCGCATGTGCCTCAGGTAATGGTGTGGATCCTCGAGGTCTCATTTCACTGTTCCTCATTAGGAGTTCATTGTTTTGCTCTACAAGAAGCAAGCATGATATTAGATCAGCATAAGTGGTGAAACCATTTTCTCTATACTGTTGTTGGAGCAATACATTGCTTGTGTGGAACGTGGAAAAGGTTTCCCCACACAGTTTCATCTTTGAAATGATCTTGAACAGTGCAGAATTGTACTCATCCACAGACTTATAGTCTTGGATTCTGAGGTGTGTCCAATCATAACGAGCTCTGGGTAAGATCACCGATCTTTGGTGATCATATCTGCTTTTAAGCTCTGTCCAAAGTTCGAGAGGATTTCGACTGTCAAGTACTGATCATTGAGTCCCTCGGCCAAGTGATGACTTATAATATGGATGGCTCGAAATCTATCCTTTTCACTGACGTTATTGCCGTCCACAATACTTTCACCGAGTCCTTTTGATTTCAAGATGATCTTGGTGTCAAGCGCCCATTGGAGGTAATTATCTCCAGATAGATTAAGGGCCGCATATTCCAAGTTATTGAGTTTCGACATCTGAAACCATATAATTATGTGTTTTAGATTTCAGATTTTATAAATCTTATCATTATGGTTTCTAAGTTCAGTTGCAATCAAGTCAATGATGATTCAATGAACAATGGCCGGTTTTATGATTATGCATTGCCATACGGCCAGTATGATTATTATGCAATGCAATCTATCAACCTATATGATCGATTCAATCTAGCAACCTAGATGGTTTATGTTTTATGACCATGTGGTCGGTTTCCATTTTAAAAAACAGTTGTGGAGTTTTGTTTTAAAATCAAGCAAGCAATCAAGCAATCAATCCAATTCAATTTTAAATTAGGGTTTATGAAAATCGAATTAGGTTTAGGGTTCAAAAGAATCCTATCAATCTTAATTCAATTTAAAATTAGGGTTTCATTGATTAACAACCTATCACCAGGTTTTTATGTGATTTACAATCAGACTACTCAATCAATCAATGAATTCAAACAATGGATGTGTACCCTAGATGATCAGGATGAGGTTCCCTAAACTATCCAGCAACCTAGCAAATTTCTATTGATCAATTTACGAATTAGAGTTTGATCGGGTTACCTTTAGGCTTAGACGGGTTGGATGGACCACCGAGAGGCTTGTCGCGGGTCGTGGGACGTATCGCGGTTTGATCGGGTGTCCAGGGAGCTATCGGTGCTGGTTCGAGTGCTGGAACGTCGTGGTTGAGTATCGGCTGGTGGATTGGTGCTTGTCGGGTGCTGGTTCGGTTGTGTATCGGATGCTGAACCTCTGTCGGCTGTCACAGAACTGGTCTTATGCGGGTGTGTGTGTCGCGGATTAGGTCTGGTACGTACGCGGGTAACCTCCGGGTGTATCGCAGGTGCGTGTGAGGCTTATCGCGGATTGAGTCCTTACGCGGGTAAGGTTCTGTTCCGTGTGGTTCGTGTATCGCGGGTAAGGCTTTACGCGGATGGTTCGATTGAGAGAGAGAGAGATCAAACAAGATGTGTAAAGCTTTAGGTGAGATTGAATCGATGGGTTTTAGGGTTAGGGTTCTTGACGGCTGCTTTTGGGTTTATGAGTATCGAGTATTTAGCTTAGGGTTTTAGAGACGTATCGTGCTGATAACGTGTTAAGAAAGTAATGGGGGAACTTGTCTGTATATCTTATTAATCATCGAATGGTGCCCTTTATATATATAGGGAGTTACAATAGATAAATGGTAATATAACATATTCATAGATAGACATGAGAAAGGAAAACTAGATCCCACAAGGAAAATGAAAACATGGTCGATCTTTATCCTCTTGGCCGATGGTATATTCCTTTGGGTCGGGTGAGATTCCTTTTGGGTCGGTCCGGCCCAATCCTTGTTCGGATCTGGTTATGCCCAATCTATTGGTTATTGCATCCACAATCATCTGGTTCATAACATTTTGAGTTTTTCAACAAGGTTTATTATGGTTGTAGGTAAGGCCAAAAAAGGCTTGGTTGGTCATCTTACAACCAAGGAACGTGAAGATGGCACAGTGTTACGTAAATGAGATTAAGATAAGGTCATGATTAAACCGGGTCTCTTAAGGTGAGGTTCTTAACGTAAAATTTGTCTTCTTAATTTTTTTTTTTGTTTTTTTACATTTTTCCCGCTAAGAGACGGCTTTTATGGTTCTTATTTAAGAGAAGGTTCTTACGTTTTCTTAGTTAAAAGCTAAGATACGTCTCTTAGAAAAGCTAAGAACCTCACCATAAGAGACCCCGGTTAATCCTACTCTAAATTGTTAATAGAGATATCTTTATTATTAAAATAGAAAAACCACGATAATAACAAGAAAACCTAGTCGTCTCCTAGAGAAAAACCTTAGCGCTTCTTCTTCCGTCAGCCTCACTGCTCTGGCAGTAGGAGTATGGGGTCGTCTCCTCATCCTGGTGGCCTAGATCTCCACTAATCCTTGCCTAAGACCTATTCACACACCGCGTTGTCTCCAGCGAAAGCTCTCTACGCTTCTGTCCTCTCTGATCAAACCAAAGATGTTATACACTATTTGCCATATGTTGAGATGGATAATATGGCAATTGTGGATCTTCCCTAAGATCTCCTCAAGGATTCTGAACCACTGTGGTCATTAATACATTGTGGGACACTTTATGGGTGATGCTCCAACGTGGGGAAAGTTCATCAAATAGTTAATCGCATTTAGACCTTGCCAGATAAGCGAGTAAAAATTGACGCTCAGTTAACAGTCCAAAAATTGTATTGTTCCGCATAGACAATCCAGTGTTGTAAGCAAGAGTTCTCAAGCAACACTTCTAGCATATAACGGATATTCCAATTGTTGTTCGTGAATGGGGTCTAGCTACAGCTTCTAATCATCCTGATCTCACAGCGGTTCTCTTATGGGTTGACTTAAAGAGAGTCTCAGACCACTTATTCTCACATAATGGTCTTTTTCTTTAGAGATATTGTAGAATAAACAGTAAAAATCCATCCAAAAACTGAGCGGTGCACATGGTTAGATGTTGCTCGACTTCTCATTGTGGTGAACCTTGAAAAACCTTTGACTGAAAGTATATCAATGAGAGACTCAGAGAATGTTATCCTCGTGAGCTACCCTTGGTTGCCCCCAAGATGCTTTGCGTGTTAGAAGTGGGGTCATAATGACATTAACTGTTTAAAGAAAAAACATATTAAGACTCAATAAAAACCTCAGACCAAGGAAAATACTGAGAATGAAAATGTGGGTAACGATGCTACTGAGAAATCAACCAAGGATATGGTCTCTTCAAAATCTGTCAACGAGACAACAAAAGATTCAACGGCATTGATTCCAGTTAATTCAGACACTATGGAATGTGGTACTGATGTTATAATGGAAGCACATAGTTCGATCAGCTCTGATAAACAAGAGGATGTCGAAGTTAAAGAGCAGGAAAAAGACTGGCTCGATGTACCCAACTCGATCCCTTCCTGGCCGTAAAGGGCATGGAAATGCTGCAAGTCACTTGACTATAGATATCCCTTACACAACCTCACCATCTCTATTTCATCTGCTACGAGATGAACTAGAGGAGGGTGAGGTTGACGTTGCAGAAAGTTCAGATAGTGAATGCTCCAAGGAAGACCCTCCTGTGGATACAAAAAGAAGAAGAATATCATTAAACAAAAGGCGAGCAAAACTAAAAAGAATGAACGAGTTACTGTGAGTACTAAGCCAACTAAAAAATATCAAACCAAAGGTGCCAAGAAGAACCAACAAAAACAAGCCTCTTCGAGGAGGCACTAAATGATGATATCGATTTTTGCGTGGAACACAAGGGGCTT
This sequence comes from Moricandia arvensis, assembly GCA_905132765.1. NCBI lineage: Eukaryota > Viridiplantae > Streptophyta > Magnoliopsida > Brassicales > Brassicaceae > Moricandia > Moricandia arvensis. The sequence continues at coordinate 16,679 of CAJHQP010006846.1, read as the reverse complement.
CAATAAAAAGCACAAACATTCAGCTCTTCTTTTTTGGATTCAGTTTGCTAAGCCATCATTTGGTTGTCTCATTGAAAATCGTGTTCAAGAGGCTAATAGTGAGGCCATTCTTCATTCAGCTCTTCCAAATTGGAAGTTTATAAATAACTATGATCACCACTGACTTGAAAAAATCTGGGTTTGCTGGTCAGATAATGTTACTGTGTCATTACTACAAATGAGTTCTCAAATTATAACGGTATGGGACACAACAGACACATGAGAGAAATTCATTTGCTCCTGTGTGTATGCTTCTAACTTTCAATCGGAGCGTGCGAAGCTCTGAATTGGATTTCCTCTCTTCGGCATTGAAAGCCAAGATTCTACAATGAGGCACTTCAGAGGTGATTCGCTCGGACTACATGAGGAGTTCATGTCTTTTGTTTTAAAATTAAATGTCATCCCTCTAATCCTGAACATTCTTTCTTGTAACAATTTTCTTTCTGTTGATAATCAATTTAACATTTCAACAAAACAAAAAAAAATAGAAGTTGTGACTCTTTTCGTATGTGATTTTCTTAGTTGGATCTTCTCTTATAAATTGATAAATGTATTTCTAAAACTAATAATATAAAATATGTGTAACTACCTTAATCATAATATCTTTTCATTTTATATTAATATATATATATATATATTATTTTTTCAAATTCTAACAAATTTGCCGAAAAAAAAATTTTAACAAGATCTCAAATTAAAAATCTTATGTAAATATTTTCACTATTAATAATAAAATATTATTATACATTAATATACATTCATTATCGTTTGTTAAATGCAAAATAAAAATTGTAATATTTTTATTCATTTTATTATCATAATCTATCATATTAAAAATTATTATACAGAAATAAATATAATAAAATTATTTTAAATTAATATATTAATATATTAATATATTTTATTTTCAAAAATATAAATATTTAAGTTAAAAATATAATATATTAATAAAACGGGTTACCTCAATATACTATATTATATATGTATACAAATCAAATAGTTTAAACTTTTATATATATATATATATATATACAAAAATATTTTATCTAACATAAATAAACATAAAAATATAATCTAAAAGTAAAAATATTTTAGCTAAAAGTAATCTAAAACTTTAAAGTATAGGTACGTAAACATAATGTTTTTAAAAATATGTTGTTTCATACATATACAGATTTGTTTAATAATAAAATGCAAATGCAATAAGACAAATATAATAAAAGACGACAACTACATGTAACAATTTAAAATAAGTGATTAATTATGATATGTAATTTATAAAATTATTGTATTTGAAATATTTATATAAAATTTAAAAATATGATTAAGTTAAAAACATATATTATTATTAATGTAAAATAAATATCTATAAATATATAAATGAAATCAACCACCCGCACGGTTGTGCGGATCAAAATCTAATTTTATATATATATATATATATATTAAGTTTGGAGAACGTATACGATGAAACTACATAGTGTAGTTGTCTTACTTACTAACTTTGGGGTCACAGGTGCGAGGCAGGTATAGGTCGTTTTTGTCCTTTCTGGGTTTTAGTTTAATGAAAAGCAAATGACAACCATACCCTCGTCTTCACCCTATTCTATGTGATTTTGAAGAGCAAATATGTTTCTTCATCTTTTTCACGATTTCACCATTTTTCTGTGTCGTTTTTGTGGGTTTTACTCATATCTAACAAATTTAAGACAAAACATTATTTTAAAAGTTAAAAACTTGATATTTTCAAGTTTTTGGCATTTCAACGTCTAATAACACCAATTTTCACATTTTCTGCTAAAATTACAAAAATGCATTTTCCTTCCAAAACCACAAAACATTTTTCTTCATCACAACCGCAAAAATGAATATTCCACCAAAACCATAAAAACAGATTTTTCAGCCCAAAATGCATTTTTCGTCAAGACCGCAAACACACATTTTCCGCCAAAACCGTAAAAATCATTTTTCCGCCAAAACCGCAAAACACATTTTCCAGAAAAAACGAAAAACTCATTTCTCGCCAAAAAGCAAAAAAAAAAATCATTTTCCCCACCAAAACCGTAAAACGCATTTGCTTGCAAAAATGAGTTTTATCGCTAACACACAAGCAAACACACATTTTATCGCTAAAAATAATTCTCGTCAAACTACAAAACACATTTTTTGCCAAAACCGCAGAACACATTTTTTCGAAAAAACTGTAAAACACACATTTTCCTGCCCAAAATTTTTTCCCTTAAAACCGGAAATCGCAATTTGCCGCTAAAAACCGCTAACCGCATTTTTCCGTCAAAACCGCAAAAACATATTTTTCGCCAAAACCGCAAAAACATATTTTTCGCCAAAACCGCAATAAAAGCATTTCCATGTGACAACAGTAAAAACAAATTTTCCACAAAAACTACAAAAACATTTCTTGTCAAAACCACAAAAACGTTTTCCTACCAAACCATAAAATTTATTTTTCCGCTAGAACTACAAAATTACGTTGTTTGCTAAAATCAAAAAATTATTTTTCCCACCAAAATTATATTTTGAATAGTTAATAAAAATTTATATAGTTAAATTAAAATAAAATATGTTTAAATCAAAATAAGGGTATATAAGTCATTTGTTTACTAAACTCAACGAGATGAAAATAAAGAAGATTAACTAGTTAGTTCCTCAAAAAACTTATCGTGTAACACCATATATCTCCCGAACTATGACCTCGTTCTATTTATCCCCCAATATAAACTTTCATCCTTATTTCCCCATAGAAAAAGATTAAATACTTATCTCTTCCTAATATCAAAGTTCAAAAACTCTAAACCCATAAAATTGGATTACTCTGATATACTGTATATAAATTAAACCAAAACTTAATAAATTTGACTAACAAAAATCTGACTACAAACCCATAGCAGACCAGTTAACCAATAATCCATAATTAAATCTCATTTAAACCGAAACTATTATTGCCATCAAATTACAATATACATCAAAGTGTCTTTAAACTTGATACATAGAGAGGATAACAAATTCAGACCCCTTTCGAAGATACACTTTTGCCAATGTCAAAAGGAAAAATATCTCTCTTAAAGCATCTTGATCTTCAGATTTTACTCGGAATAACGGCTTGCTCATAGATGCCCCTGGTAAGTTTACAAATCCTGAATATTATACAGGTCAATAATTCTTAGAAAGAGAAATCTACCAAATTGGTTGATCCAAATCATCTATGCAGCAAAACAAACAAATACAATGATTTAGCAATTCTAATAGACTTACAAACAGTAGTAATGAGCAAACTCAAGTCGTCTAGAGACATCCAGACAGTCATACAAACCAAAGAGAAGAAAACCTGACACAAGTTTTCTGAGCCTTCAGAGATGTAGACCAAAATTAAATAGGTAATCTCATGTCTTTATGAGAAGAGAAAATCCATGCAATAGATGGGCAAAGCAAAAAATAAAAACTTGACTCGCAATATATATATCATGAAGAGCCAATAAGAGATTTACTTGCAAGAGTCAGCTCCTCAGTGTATCCTCAAACAATGGAAGAAGACTTCTGAATTAGGAACAAAGAATCTGATAGAACATAGCAAAGCGAGCAGACCACATCAACAAATTTCAGTCTAAACCAATCCTGACAGGTTCTACCTACAATAACAGTCTGTAAGTAAAAGATCTTCAAGCTAAATTACCTCTGGCTGATAAATTCAAACCCTCGAGAAATTAACCATCAAATTTTCCCCATCAACAAAATATGGAAAGTGAAATCGAAGTGAAGTAGGGTTCTAACAGTACATACCTTAAGCCATCAACATATCACTACATTAATCAGTATCAGCCCTGACACCAAGCATTACAAGCTGGTGCTTCTGACCCAAAAATTATATGTATCCGAAAATGAACAACAATTTATCTATAGTGTAATAGTAGTGATGGTGATATATAGTTCAAAGGTAGGGAGTTCAAACCTATAGGCTCTGTAAAATATTCACTATCACGATCCTCAATCTTTTTTGAACTTCTAGTACTCACATTCAATGGGCCGGCACTGCATCAATTGTTATCTTTCCTCACAAACGCCTCCTTGAATCTCTCCAACTCCTGCAAAACTTCTGTGAAAGAGAGGCAGCAAGAGTTGGGGTCATAAGGTATGTCATTTTAATAGTTTAAATGTCTTCTACGTTTAATGTTTTGATGTGTTCTTTTTTTAGAAAAATATTTCTATGCGTGTTTTCTTATATATCCAATAAAGAAAAAGAATTAAAATGAATTTCCGGTTCCACTTTTACTCTATCCAGGTTTTAGTCTTTCACAAGCAGGACCGTGCCTAAGAATTTTAGATCTTAAAGTCTAATTATTTATTTGGCTCTTCAAAATCATGAAATTTAAATATGATAGGTAAAAATCGAATTGCGCACCTTATTTACTTCTTATAAATACATAACCAACATAACTACTTAATTATTTCTATTCAAAATTGACCCCTAATAGTAATATAATTTTTCAAGGCCCCAAACCTATGATTGATTGGTTTGTAGTCAGACACGGCCCTGTTCACAAGTTCTCTCTGGTAGAAGAATGCTTGCTGGTTCAGAAAGATTATTTTAATTTATGCAAACAACATTTGCTTCTTCTTTTTTTTTCATACATTCATTTCAATCAGATTGTTATTCTCTTGTTTTGGACAAATGTATGAATTCTCTTTGGTCTTTTGGAAGCTATATGGAATTAAATTTGGTCTATTTACATAAACCCTGATATGCATCACTCAGGCAAGTAAAAACCACACATCTAAAATTAAGGCAGGGTTCCTCAATTTAGTAACTTATTTTAGACTGTCCTACTTTTCTTTCACCTTACGAATTAGTTATGATAGATAAATAATTACTAAGCGTGTTATAAGTCTGTTGTCCCGTCAAGGTTGTTGTCTTCTGATGCAGCTAGATTACTGGAATTTGCTTCTCAGAACATCCAATATCATGCGACACACTTAAAAAGGTAAATATCATTATATGATGATTGTATAAAAAGATCAACAAAACATGAGACAATCATATCCAACGAAGAACACGTACATTTAACTTTGACTAACTGATTAGTGCCTCCCTTTGCTCTGTGATGTTACGGCTGATTCTCATCTCTATGTCCTTCCACATGTCTCTGCCTGAGCTTTTCTACAAAATCACTTCTGTCTCACTTCTCTATTTTCTCCATAAAAAGTAATTGTCTCTATTACTAATACTTCGTGCCTGAAAAGTAATTAAAAATTCTAATATTATGTATGCTCTGAACAATAATATTTATAAATCTAGCATTTAAACAGAGCTGGACAATGAAGTCAATCCGACTTCTCTAATTAACAATTGTCTATGATCTTCTCATTTGTTTGTTCCTTCTACAATCAAGCCAATTTCTTAACTCATTCCAGCATACTCCTGAGCTAAATATTTTGATATCGGTTTCATCTTACATAGACAATGAAACTATTATATTAAAAGAATAGAGAAAAACCTTTGCAAAGAATAAAGATCTGAAGTAGATGTCCGATCTACACAAAGAAAGTAGATATATGTCAATATTTAGCTGACTGTTTAACAAAACAATTTTTTTATGAAATACCTTTTTGATTGCATTCGATGATCTAACAAGGCGTTGAGTTTATTTTACACCAAGACGGATACGAGGACATAAATGGGGACGTGAGCGGGGTAAAACCAAAAATTTATAAATACGGAGACGGCATATATATTAGTAAAATATATATACATATTTATAAGATAAACATAAAATCATATCACATATCTAAAATAAAACAACATTTAAACATAATATTAACTTATTTACCATTATATATCAATTTTGCCATCTAAAAATCAGAAAAACAATAAAAACTCCATATGAAACAAGCTTTAGCCAATTCTAAGGAAATAGAGAGAGAGAGTTGATTTGTGCAAGGTTTCCAAGCCAAATCTTGTTTTTTGGGTCATGCAGTAGGTTTTTAACTCAAACTTGTTATGTTCCAATCAAGCAACATTACAGTGACCTTAAAACGAAATTACACAAGCATAGGGTTCCGTGGAAACTAAATTCAATCAACCACTAATTTTTTTTAACATCTCCTACCTGTCCCCTATAAGCTCAAGAATTTGGAGCTTCATAGGTTGTTGCAGTGGTGGAGCATTGGTTCGTGTTCCTGTGTTACACATGGAAAATGAGGTGTGACACACGTTGTTGTTGCAGTGGTGGAGCATTGGTTTGTGTTCGTGTGTTACACATGGAAAATGAGGTGTGACACACGTTTCGGAGAATAAAAAGGAGACATCAAAGATGTGATGATGTGGAATATTTCCATATGTTTGGTTGACGAAATATGCTTTAAATAAGCATATTAGATCACAAATTGGAAGATTTGGTGATGCTAAAATCTAGGAAATAATATATTAGATAATAGGAAAAGATTATTTGATATATATCTTGGTTTTTCCTAGGATTAGGTTAGAACTTTTTGATGTGCTAATTCTCACAGAAACAAAAAGGGGATTTTGGGGTTTAAGAAAGTGAGTGATTTGTAGACGTGATCAACATGGGTTGGTTCACGCAAGTTGGGTGTGTTAGGAATCGATCCGAGTCGTGTAATTTGGATCAAACAAGTCTGTAAGAAATTGTGTAAAGGATTTCTAATAAAAGAGATACGTGTTTTTGGAATTACTTTGTGCCTTGTGTTTTCGCTGGATCTCGATTCTAGAATTGTTATCAGAGTGGGACACCTAAACGAAGGAGGGTTTTCGAACAAATGTGAGATCTTGAAAAGACAATAAGGTGATTTTGGCATATAATATGTTGCTGCTGAATAATATGAATTATGGGTATTGGAAAGTGAGAATGAGAGCAAACTTATGTGGAACTGATGAAGATATCTGGACAGTTGTTCAAACTGGATGGAAAGAACCATGTGTTATGCTAGAAGATGGTTTGAAGACACCTAAACCAAAGACAAAGTGGACTGAAACAGAGAAAAAGTTTTCAAAGTTTAATGCAAAAGCATTGGATACAATCTTTAGTTATGTAGCTAATACAAGGGTGTGAATCAGCTAAAGAAGCTTGGGATATACTACAAAACGCCTTTGAGGGTACTGCGAATGTTAGGAGGATAAGATTGGACTTTCTTGCATCACAGTTTGAAAACATAAGGATGACCGATGAAGAGAAGATAGGAGACTTCAGTGCCAAGCTTAGGTCCATAGCCAATGAAGCACAAATTTTAGGTAAAAATATGAAGATGCAAAATTGGTGAAGAAACTTTCACGATGTTTACCTACTAAGTATGTAGCACATAAACCGGCGATAACTTTGACGATGAACACTGATGAACTAAAGTTGCTGACCGTAGGGATTTTAAAGGCTGAGGAGATGGAATTAGAATCTAAGTTGTCAAAGCCTATAGAAAACTCAAGAGTTACAGTTGAAGAAAACATCCAAAGAGCTCCAAAACTTGAAGAATCTATTCACCTAATGATTCAGAAACTTGAAGAAACCATGAATCTTTTGTTTAAGATGTCTAATGACACACTGCCTAGAGAAGAAGAAAGACATAAAAGGCATGAACTGATGTGCTTTAATTGTCATGGTATTGGACATGTCAAAACAGTGTGTCCATCATTCAAGAGAAAAGAAATCAAGTGTAATGGATGTAATGGTTATGGGCACATAAAATCAGATTGTGTGAACACAAAGAAGATGAAGATGAAGAGAAGTTACACTGATAAAAATTCAGAAAGAAAAGAAGATGCTCTCAATTTCGTGGCTCTTCATGGAGCTGTGGAATCTGAAACAGACATTACTAAAGGTGAATCTCATACGTCGTGTGTGTCACACACCAATTCTGATGCATCACATAATGATACAGAAAGTGATTTAAATGCAGATCTTTTTGTTGAGTATCAGATTCTTTTTGGTCAATTTGCTAAACTCAATGAAGAAAACATGCAACTCATCAAGGATAAAAGTATACTAAAAGGTCAAATCAACATCCTAGAGATGGAACAAACTGGTACAAAGGGCGAATCAAAGTGTATGGTGACAGAGAATAATGATGAAGACGAGCTTCAATCTCTTAAGAGAGTTATTGCAGAGAAGAACCAAGTTCAACAGGAGTCTGAAGTGAAGTTTCATCAGATGAAACAACTGTTAAATCAAGAACATGAGAAGAATCAGCTTTTGGAAAGACAACTTACTGAGAACTACAAGAAAGTAAGAATGTTAAACACTGGTTCATCTAGTTTGGATCATATCCTATCGGTTGGTCAACCTCCCAAAATCAATTGGGGTTTGGGTTACAAAGGCACTACTTCACAAGATCAAGATCATGACAAGGCTGATGGGATAAAGTTCATAAAAGCTGCAGAAAAATCTGATGATAAACCAAAAGATACAGCACAACAAACTAGCATATCAGTAGCTGCAGAACCATCAAAATCAGTGTCAAAAACGAAGAAGAAGGCATATAATGGATGTTTGTTCAGTGGAAAACAAGGTCGTCATAGAACTGGTTCTCAAATGGTTGATAAAAATGAAGGAAATGAAGAAACTCACGCAAACAATGTGACATCAAAGGTACAAGACATAAAAGTTGTTGCTAAGCGAAGGAATGGCTGTCACTATTGTGGCAAGATCGGACATAATGTTGCCTACTGTTATGCTCGTAGAAATCAGATTGAGCGAGCTTGGAGGATGAACCTTTGTTATGTGGAACCAAGAAGGTATGGACATATATGGATAGCTAAGAAGGATCTGTATCCTAAGTTTACGAAAGGTGTGTCACACAAGCATACCAATGTGTCATACACTCGGATTGGAAATCAATATGCTGAAGCTGAAGAACCAGTTCGATGGACTTCTACTAGAAGACATTGAGAGTTTTGATGGTCCAACAAGTATCATGAAGTTTTTCACAGAGTTTTTTACTCAAGCAGGGGGAGATGATACTTGATTCAAGGGGAGTTCAAGATAAATACTTTGAAGAAATGTATAATGCATATTGTGGTTAGAGGTTAGTGAGCTTGAGTTGTAAAACTCAGTGAAAAAGGGGGAGAATGTAAGCTCAAGAATTTGGAGCTTCATAGGTTGTTGCATTGGTGGAGCATTGGTTCGTGTTCGTGTGTTACACATGGAAAATGAAGTGTGACACACGTTGTTGTTGCAGTGGTGGAGCATTGGTTCGTGTTCGTGTGTTACACATGGAAAATGAGGTGTGAAACACGTTTCGGAGAGTAAAAAGGAGACATCAAAGATGTGATGATGTGGAATATTTTCGTATGTTTGGTTGAGGAAATATGCTTTAAATAAGCATATTAGATCACAAATTGGAAGATTTGGTGATGCTAAAATCTAGGAAATAATATATTAGATAATAAGAAAATATTATTTGATATATATCTTGGTTTTTCCTAGAATTAGGTTAGAACTTTTTGATGTGCTAATTCTCACAGAAACAAAAAAGGGGATTTTGGGGTTTCAGAAAGGTAAGTGATTTGTAGACGTGATCAACAGGGGTTGGTTCACAAAAGTTGGATGTGTTAGGAATCGATCTGTGTCGAGTTGTGTAATTCGGATCAAACAAGTCTGTAAGAAATTGTGTAAAGGATTTCTAATAAAAGAGATACGTGTTTTTGGAATTACTTTGTGCCTTGTGTTTTCGCAGGATCTCGATTCTACATCCCCGTGGTGTTCCCGTCTCAAAAACGTTTCATGTATGGGTACGGTTACTAAATAGCCGCCCCCGTGCGTCAACCATTGACCGAACTACACTTTGAAACCAAAGATATTTCAACAAAAGATTGAAATCGAACTATTTTGATCACAAAACCTAACATATTGAAATAATAGTTTTTCTCTTGCAACAGAGGAACTATTTTAATCAGAAAACCTAGTCAATACATGTAAGATTCTAAAATTGAGTAGATAAATCGACTAAAAATCTCTTCTATTTGATACACATAAATCCTTCTTTTTCTCTGAACATAGAGGAAAAAGAAGAGTAGTTCGGAGAGATAGAAAGAGAGACCTATAGAGAAACTTTCCAGAGTATAAAGCAGTTTTTGACTAAGCGTAACTAAGTCTGCTCATTCCAGAAAAATTAATTAGTAGCAATCGAGGATTACTAGATGAATTATTCGAGGTTTAGGAGACGTCTAACTGTTAATAAAATATTGTTTTATTTTATATGTACATGATATTGATATGAAATATTTTAATTTTTAAATAGTTAATAAATGGACACTAAACACATTAACAAGATACACCAATGTCAAAACTCAATAATGTATGAATCTATAACAAGAACATAACCAATTATGTTTATCATATGAATCTATAACAATAAAGTATGGATCTATAACAAGAACATAAGCAATTATGTTTATTACATTGTTAAAAGTGAAGAACATATAATTACGAAGAACAAACATCCGCGCAGATGCGTGGATCAAATGCTAGTTTAATAGTATTTACTCCCTCCGTATTTTATTAGGTGTCATTGTAGAGATTTTTTGTTATAAAATAAGTGTGTTTTCGACTTTCGGTATAAATTTTATTAACTCTATAATGCAATTTATTTTTTATTGGTTGAAATATGGTTAGCCTTAGACAATTTAGGTTTTAATGGTAAGGAACCCTTAACTAAGATTTATGTTTTCCGTATGGATATGGTGTTACAGGAATTGTGAAGAGTAGAAGAGGACACATGGAAGGTCGAAATATGGAGAGGGAGAAGTCGTTACAGGGGAATAACAGAAGGAGTAATCCGAAGACACGTGTTCCATTTCTAGTGGCCGCGTTCTTTAGCTTACGAGAATATAAACAAAGTTGTTGCGTTTTGAGTTCATTCATTGAGAAATGTATTGTAATTATTCTTGAACCTTGATTTTGTTAAACAATTTGAGTTCTTCTTATGAAAGATTGTTCTTATTCGGGATCTTTTATAATTTGAACTGCGATTTGGTGTTTTCACGAACGGCGAATCGATCTAGCCTTACGATAACCTGTGTTTATCGATATCAGTGGTATCAGAGCCCAGACATCCTTGGAGTGGGATCAGAAGCGATGACGGAAACGAGATCACAGGCGTCTTTAAGGGAATCGATCATGAGGGAGATGGAGGTAGCAGCGGCATCACGAATCGACAAGATTGAGCAAGCAATGTTGTTACAAAACGAACGAACTACTCAGATGGGGGATAACATTCGCGACATGATGGAGACGATGAAGATGAAAATGAATCGTAATCCATTCAACGCATCAACGAGTGGGACAGCTCAAATGAGAGATGAAGCTAAGGTCGTAGGGGAGAACAAGATCAACAGAGTTCATCAACAAGGTCAACACGGCAATTACAACGGTATGACGAGACTTACGAAAATTGAGTTTCCCAGATTCGATGGCAGTAAGATGAAAGAATGGTTTCCAAAGGTAGAACAATTTTTCTTAATTGATGGAACACTGAGGAATCCAAAGTGAGTATTGCATCTATGCATTTTGATGGGGAAGCTTCAGCATGGCATCAAGCTTTGGTGCAGGAAGATGCAGAAGCTTTGATACTAAGGAATTGGAGGGGTTACATGAATAGACTAAAAGAAAGATTTGAAGATATATTGGATGATCCCATTGCAGAGTTGAAGGAACTAAGAGAAACCGAAGGTATCAAACAATATCATGCGAAATTTGAAGTGATTAGAGCAAGATTGCGCTTATTAGAGGAATACTTGTTAAGTGCATACTTGGCTGGACTACGTTGGGATACACAATGCATGTGAGAATGTTTCACCCAACATCAACACGCGAATGTTTATTCTTAGGAAGACTTTATGAGAAAGCTCATCCACGGAAAAAACCCAAGAATAACTGGGTCCAACACAAGCCTCAAACACAATCTAATCAACAAAGAGGAATCCTTCCCTTGAGAAGAGAAGACAATGGGAAGGAAAAAGAAGAGGAGTTGAAACAGAGAGGAATTCAAGGGAAGATCAAACCATTTCTATCACAAGCAGAGATGAGTGAAAGAAGAGCAAAAGAATTATGTTAATATTGTGATGAAAAGTTCACTCCAGATCACTATTTGAAACACAAGAAGACGCAGTTTTTTTTCAATGGAGTGTGAAGAAGAAGAGGTTTTCCATGAAGCAGTGGAGTATGAAGAGGAGGACACACAATATCAGCTAGAAGAACACGCAAGAATATCCATCAATGCGATATCTGGCATTACGGATTACACAACGATGAAAGTGCGTGGGTACCATGGGAAGAAAGAAATTTATGTTCTCATTGATTCAGGATCCACACACAATTTTATGGATACCAAAGTTGCTAAGATGTTGGGGTGTCAAGTTAAAGAAACAGGAAGGATGAAAGTGGCTGTAGCAGATGGGAATAGAATTGCAGTAAGTGGGAAAATTGAGGCCTTTAAATGGGAGTTTCAAGGCCAACAATTTCTTTCGGATTTCATGGTGATACCATTGGGGGGTCATGATGTGGTATTGAGAGTTCAGTGGTTAGCAACATTAGGTCCTATCACATGGGACTTTGACAAGTTGGAAATGAGATTCACCTTTGGCAAGCAGAAAGTGTTGTTGACAGGGATCAAACCAGGATCAGTAAGAGAAGTGAAATTTAAGAAGAGGAAGCAATTACAAGACTCTGATATGCAGTTACATCTGATCTATGCTTATGAAGAAGCAGATGAAACGCAATTGAGCTTGAAAGCATTGACGGTTGATAAGGATGAATCTCGAAATGAGAGGTGTATAGAAAAACTAACATCGGAGTTTTCAGACATCTTTCAAGAACCTAAATCTTTACCACCATTTAGAACAAATCATAACCACAAGATTGTTCGGGAAGGAAGGAGCTGAACCAGTCAACCAGAGACCGTATAGATATGTTGTGTATCAAAATGACGAAGTGGATAGAATGGTTAAAGAACTGTTGCAGGCAGGGACAATACAGCCAAGCTCGAGTCCGTATGCATCTCCGGTAGTCTTAGTGAAAGAAGAAAGATAATACCTGGAGACTGTGTGTGGATTATCGACGATTGAACAATCTAACAATAAAAGACAGATTCCCTATTCCACTCATAGACAATTTGATGGATGAGTTGGGAGGTTCTTCTGTATATTCAAAGATTGATTTGAGGGCAGGGTATCATTAGTTGCGAATGGAGACAAGTGATGTACACAAAACAGCTTTCAAAACACATAGTGGTCATTACGAGTATCTAGTCATGCCATTTGGTTTGACAAACGCCCCTGCAACATTTCAAGCGTGGATGAATGATGTCTTCAAAGAGCATCTCCGGAAATTTGTTCTCATTTTCTTTGATGATATATTGATTTACAGTGCTACTCTAAATGAGCATGTTCAACATCTCAGGAAGGTCTTCGAATTGATGTGGGATAATAGGATGTTTGCTAAATAGAGCAAGTGTGCGTTCGCAACATAAAGAGTGGAGTACTTAGGCCATTTCATTCAAGCTGAAGGAGTTTCAACTGATCCCAACAAGATTAAAGCAGTGGCTGAGTGGCCAACGCAAACGAATTTGAAGAAGCTGAGAGGATTTTTGGGATTAGCCGGTTATTATCGACGCTTCGTCAAAAATTTTGGCATAGTAGCACGTCCATTAACGGCTTTAACTAAGAAGGATGCGTTTCATTGGACGGAAGAAGCTCAACTATCGTTGGATCAGTTAAAGAAAGCACTGTCTACAGTTCCAGTCTTAGCTCTACCACAATTCGATAAGCCATTTGTGGTTGAAACCGATGCATGTAGTAAAGGTATAGGGGCTGTTTTGATGCAGGAGGGTCATCATTTGGCTTACATAAGTAGGCATTTGAAAGGAAAGCAACTGAGTCTTTCCATATATGAAAAAGAACTCATGGCAGTAGTCTTTGCAGTACAGAAGTGGCGACATTGTCTTCCAAAGCTTTTGGATTTTGACTACGAGATTCAGTATAAACAAGGGAAGGACAATGTTGTTGCAGATGCATTATCCAGGATGGAAGGATCTGAGTTGTTACACATGGCTATGACAGTTTTGGAATGCGACTTACTGAAAAAGATTAAGGAAGAATATTAGAAGGACGAGAGGTTGAAAGATATCATTGATGGACTACAGAAGGATCCTAAAAGTATAAAACACTACTCTTGGTGTCAAGAGATCTTGCAGAGGAAGAACAAAATTGTAGTACCAGCACACAAAGAGCTTAGAGAGATGATTTTGAACTGGTTACACGGCTCTAGTCAAGCTGGTCATTCAGGACGTGATGTAACGATCCAGAGAGTTAAAAGCTTGTTCTATTGGAAAGGTTTGGCGAAGGACGTACAAGCTTTCTTACGAGCTTGTACTATCTGTCAGCAATGTAAATACGACACGGCTGCATCACCGGTCTTTTGTAACCGTTGCCAATACCGGAAGGAGTGTGGATGGACATATCGATGGATTTTATAGACGGCCTACCAGTTTCATTTGGCAAAACGGTGATATATTGTGGTAGTCGACCGTCTCAGTAAAGCTGCCCATTTCATAGCACTTTCCCATCCTTATTCTGCGGCTTCAGTAGCTCAAGCGTTCCTGGACAATATCTTTAAACTACATGGTATTCCACGTTCTATAGTGAGGGATAGAGACAGAGTTTTTTGTCAGCGAATTTTGGCATGAATTGTTTTCTCTACAAGGGTGTGCTCTGAATTTGTCAACAGCTTATCATCCCCAAAGTGACGGTCAAACATAAGTAGTTAACAGGTGTTTGGAGACATATCTTCGCTGTATGACCAGTGATAAACCAACATTGTGGAGTCGTTGTTTACCTCTCGCTGAGTATTGGTATAATACTTCTTTCCATTCGGCGACACAGGTGACACCTTTTGAGATAGTATATGGTCAGGCTCCTCCGGTGCATCTTCCTTATCTTCCTGGAGAAGCCAAGGTTCAAGTGGTGGCAAAGATCTTACAGGACAGAGAAGATATGATTCTCATTCTGAAATTTCATTTGCTACGGGCTCAGCACCGAATGAAACAGATTGTAGATAGGCACCGCAGTGTAAGATCTTTTGAGATAGGAGAATGGGTATTCGTGAAACTCCAACCATATCGACAACAATCAGTGGTTCAACGAACATCACAGAAGATATCACCTAAGTACTATGGTCCCTATAAAATTCTTGATAAGATCGGCATGGTTGCTTATAAGCTACAGTTACCAACATTGTCACAGATTCATCCCGTCTTTCATGTCTCTCAGTTAAAACGATTAGTGGGTAGTGTCAGCTAATCACTTACCATCAGTATTGGGAGATGTTACTGTCAAAACACCTGAGTTTTGTTTGGCAAGGAAGATGGTTAAGAGGAGAGATCGCGCTGCTACGATGGTCCTTATCCAATGGGCAAATCAATCAGCCGAGGAAGCCACATGGGTGTATTTGTTTGATATGCAGAAGCGTTTCCCGGAGTTTTCTTTCTAACCTTGTGGACAAGGTTGTCGGAGGAGGGAAGATTTGTTACAGGAATTGTGAAGAGTAGAAGAGGACACGTGGAAGGTCGAAATATGGAGAGGGAGAAGTCATTACAGGGGAATAACAGAAGGAGTAATCCGAAGACACGTGTTTCTATTTCTAGTGGCCGCGTTCTCCAGCTTACGAGAATATAAACAGAGTTGTTGCGTTTTGAGTTCATTCATTGAGAAATGTATTGTAATTCTTCTTGAACCTTGATTCTGTTAAACAATTTGAGTTCTTCTTATGAAAGATTGTTCTTATTCGAGATCTTTTATAATTTGAACTGCGATTTGGTGTTTTCACGAACGGCCAATCGATCTAGCCTTACGATAACCTGTGTTTATCGATATCATATGGATGGCAGGTAATTTCCTTGAGCAGTTGTGATACAGACCTTGTAGCAGATCCGATAGCTAGTTAATTGCTCCAAGTTCATGATTTTATAGTCGAGTTGCACAGTCAAAACTTATAAGCAATCATCCGTTGATCAAATTAATTGCAATCAAAAACTTTGCTACCGCTGAATACTCTGAACTTTTAAGATCTGCTTATTACCAAAAAAAAAAACTTTAAAACAGATTTTGGCAATCCGGAAATACCCAGATTAAAACCTTAACAACATCACCGTACAACATCGAGGATTGACTACTGCATCGATGATAAACTATTATTTGTTGTGAATCTCGTGTCCTAGACAGAGGTTACTCGCCGATTTGCTAAGCTAGAGAGAGAGATATATATATCGATTAGGTTTAGGAGTCTAAGACTTTGTGTGTAATGTGTTGTTGTGTTATTCATCATAGGCAAAAGGGGTACATATATATATGAGTGCATAGGCCGACATTCCCCATCACATACTCGATGTGGGACATGTCTATAAGGCCCAATTATCGAATGGCTTAAGTCCTAAGTGGGCTGGCCCATCTAAGTAGTATATGGGCCAAGTGGTCGATAGATGAACCCACTTATGTGCATTCCCGAAACCATCTGTTTCACAACACTCCCCCTGAATGCAATAACGTCTTGGGTTCGCTAATGCGTTTGGTATACTGCCTCGTTAAAACCTCTCTATGGTAAAACCCAAAACCCATTGTGGTA